>MU224603.1:73500-91703 GCA_018584345.1 Thuja plicata
ATGCAAGTCAAATTTGTTTTTAGACATGAGATGAGAAACCAATTCGAAATAGTAAGCCATGACTGAAAATTTGTTTGATGAAAACATGCTCTCACAATAAAATGAATGAAATTGTGGAACCAAAAAGGAAAACCCCTCAAACTATTTATTTAGTCATTTTATCCGATGATCAAATTGGTCATTTATTTAGTCATTTTACCCAATGACCAAATTGGTCATTTAGTTAGTCATTTATTTAGTCATTTTAGTTTTGATTTTACCCGATGACCAAATTGGTCATTTATATTTGTGAATTGCAAAAAAATGGTAGACCCATGATCAGTTTTAGTCACGTGACTAAATTTTTTAGTCATGTGACTAAATTTTTTAGTCACCTGGTCATTTATTGCCCAAATTCTACTAGTGAAAGATCTCTAAGCTTGTACACGGGCGTATAATGCCAAACCCTGTGGTATATCTTGAACACGGTCGAATTGTCGCATATCCATCAAGGCATAAACATATAAGGTAACTCTGAATCATCCTCTCGCCATGCTTCACATCCAAGATAAGGCCGCCAGTACACCTGATCTATATCATCCAACATATGTCGCCAATAATTTATATTTCCTAGATAAGGCTTGACAATCACTTCCTCATACAAGTAATCATAAGGCCATCCTGAATCTCTGTCTCTGGCAACAATGGTTCTAGTAACAATAATATACTCTCATGTCCATAATTGTAGTAAAACTACACATGCAGAAAGTACAACACCCCATCGATAGAAAACATGGTGTAACTCATGATACATCTAGGAAATAACTCAAGATCCCCAATCAAATCTCTGAGACTGAGCAATCATATCCTCTAGTATCCTACCCCAACCAACTACAAAACCAAGACCTCGACAATAAAGAAGAAAGAATCCCCTGATTAATGCTCCTAATACTATTGGAAGTAGAGGGAATGATACAAATTGATTCCACAGGACACTCTCATCACCAATAGTAACATCACCAAATATGCATCTACATGCTACTCCATCATACACTTGATCATAGTAAACTAGATCACCTCAGGTAGGAATCCTGAGTAATATGTACACATCCTCAAGGGTGATCGTCATCTCACCCATCGGTAAAAGGAACGTATTATGGTCTAAGTACCAATGCTTAGCCACATAGGTCAGTAAGCCACAGCTCATGCAGAATTGGGGCATATCCAACAAATAAAATAACCCACATTGAATGATAACTCGCCGATCGTGGGGAGATAACTGATCAACCATGTCGAGAGGCCATGGAGGTAAACCACGAATGTATAATCTTCAGAATCGAACATATTTTGGAGTAAAGTGAAATCAAATTAGTAACATCATATAAGTGGATCATCACAAGTCAATCAAGCTATCCTATCTATCGCTTGTTTAGAGCACATCAATTTTTTTCCTAACTCTATATTGTGAGGACGAAAAAACATAAGTTATCCTGTCAACCTATCAGGATTGACATCATACAATATTCATAAAAAGATCAAACTAACATCAAAACACTTGTTTTCATCACAACATCAGGCCATGTAATCAATCGACCGGTCATACTTACTGAAGAATCAAATGGCATGCTTAATCAAGGGGAACTCAACAAAGCAGCTTATGTGTCATTTCATCCTATTATACACATGGAAAGGTGTACGTGTCATTTTTATCTCATAGTATATGTTACTACAAGAATTATAGGCATTAAAACAAGTTGTACGTGATCATTTCCCTAGTACGCGCTACTCAAATCATTTCTACACGCTACAAGAAGCATCATTTTATATTATGGTAGTACGCGCTACTTCATCTATGGAACGTGCTAAAACAATCCTAGGGCACACATCTTTATGCATTATTTTGTGCTACTCTACGTGTTATTTGACATATCAGATGCATTAAAAAACTTGCCTACGCACTATCAAATTCTATTTTACACACCATTTCATCAAAAATAACAAAAACCTAATCTTTCAACACCTAAAATTTTAAAAATATTTCTGCAAATCATGAAATCGACATAAGGGAAAGGATTTAGGTACTCACTGGAGGTCCATAATCTGCTGGACGTTAGAATCTGTGTCATCGCTTGAATATGTGCTTGCAAATAGGGCTACCATCTCGATCATATTACCAAGGAAATCAAAGCTCAATAGGGTAAATAGTAAAAATGAGTGTTGAAAATAACCTTTTTACACCTATATATACATTTTTTGACGTAAAAGAGGGCATTTTTACTATTTTCTTTATCCAAAAGTTAATTTTCATCAACCACATTATAAATTTTAAAATCGAGAACCTCATCAAATCAAAATCTATGTCGCAAGACATTATCATAAATCAAATCAAAATGGATTTTTTTCCCACGCAAACCTTTCACATTATCAAAATTGCGTTGGAATCATTTTGATTTCATTTTTGAGGGGGCGGGATATCATTAGAATGCAAAATCAAGCAAATATGGGTTTTTATTCAAATCAAGGGCATCAGATATATATTTTTTGAAATCATCATCGAGGCGTCACAAATCTAGGTTATTTTGTAAATCATGGCATCATATAAGGATTTCTTCATCAAATCAGACCGTAAATCAACAAATCAGTCATCCAATTCAGATCATGCATCAGTTAATTAAACATCAGACATTCTTTGAACCAATGCGCTTCGCACATTGATTCAAAGAGGGGAATTTGTAGACATCTAAAATTGGTCAAGAAAAATCAAGAAAAGAGAAAAGTGAGCAACCAATGACAAAATCATGAATTAATTGAATATCAAAGCCAAAAGGATTAATTAAATCAAAAGATCAAATAATTGTGCAATTGATTTTAATTAGTTAATTGTATATTTTAAATTAAGTCAAATTCAACCCATTCAAGGGTAGACATGGCTAAGATAAATCACTTAAATCTATTATTAATTCTTATTATTCTCAGCCACCAAATGGGAACAAAAATCAATAAACCAACGAGGAGGAAGAATTGAACTCACATGAATCAAGTATGCATCAACTCTACACCACACATCATGAGTTGCATCTTGACCCTCTATCTTGTCTCTTTGCTCAACCATTTGAAACCAAAGGCTTTACTTTGTCTCACCATTTGAAACCACTAACTCCACTAAACCTTGATCATGATCAATCAAACTCACCCCCCTCCTCTTGGAAATCCTAAAAATAAAAGGCATTTTGTAGTGCAAATGATCCATTCACATTTAGAGCATTGATTCACATTTGATTTCAGCATTGTGCATCCATTATTAGAGCATAATTACTATAGACATTTTCATCATCAAGCATAACATTGTCCATTCTAGGATTTACATCATAAGTGATCATAATGGAGCCATTTTGCATCACAACTGAGCTAGAATAGGGTAGAATTGCATCATTCTTAGCATAATTTATTGCTCTTGGATTGTAAGTTGAGCGCATTACTTTAGCTTCCTAGATAGAGATCCATCAGATGTTTCTTGTTTGTATTGTAAATTAAATAGCTTAATTGTTGATTATTTCATAACTGAGTTGATTATATTATCAAACTAATCTCATGCATGTATTCCCATATACAATAACATTCATTAATGATCGAGGTTTGGAGATGGTTTATTGGGCTTATTCCCTTAGGATTGGAAATGGATATTTGGTTTGATCTTCTTGATTATGATATGCTTACATCCATGTTGATTATTTGATATATTTATCAGTTTGGTCTAAGAGACTTAATGGGTGAAGGTTGACTTCTTATTTGGGGTATTATGGAGGATATCATACTTGACACAATTGAAATTTAGAGGCATATGTAAAAGTACATGCTACATGTTTTGATATCCAATATTTCTCTCTTTGGTCATGGTTATCTTCCTAGATGTTTGGTTTCACATTACATTGGATTTGAGGTTAGTTAGAGCTATGTGATCACTAGTGCGTTCTCATGTGAAAGATGACATGAATTTTCCTTTTCTCTTTCCTTTGTCAAATGTAAAGAAACTCGGGTGCGGAAACAACTTCCTACACTAATCTCTATAGGAAATTATTGTGCAAATTCTTTTAAATCCTTACAATTTTAGATTCGTTAACTACTTTAACAATGATATTGTAGCCACATACCATGCATACAGAAAATAGAGAATGACACAATGATTTACTCTGGGAAAAACCTTTCGGTAAAAAACCCCAGCACTCCAAAACCTGCACAATGTATTATCTTCAACACAATGGTTACAACACACTTGCAATGCAAGTTCTTTCAGGAGACAATCGACACTCTAAGACAAATCCAGTAGCACCAGATCATACTAACAATACACTCTTTTTGTATCCTTTCCTATAACCCTAAAAAACACTTCTATCAAGCGCTTACCTTTTTAGGGCAACTTTCAAGGATAACCATATTAAGGTTTTACCATTCTCCGAGAAAATAGGAACCCTAAATTTTTTTTCGGGCGATGCCCCGAACCCCGCGGTTGGGATCAAAAGGGCAACTTCCAAGGATAACCATATTAGCTTGAAGTATTGTTAGATGTCACTAGTCCTTATTGACTAGCAAGGTGCTTATAAATTTGAATTGAAAAATAGAAGTATAATATTTATCATATTATATCCTTAAGCTAGATGACACATCTATACTGATGAAAGTGACCTTGAGCCATATATTTTGACCTGGGGGTGGTTCTAGTTTTACAAAATCTAAGATAAATGATATATTTAGATTACTTAGTTTTCTATATTAGAACATTAAAATTAGCTCTACAACATATTTATTCATTTATATTGTTTCAAGAACTAAACACCCTGATTCACTCAATTACTTTTGTAAAATGAGAATGCCTTCTTTCCAATTTAGATTATGATTAAAAATTGAAAAGAAGTCTCTAAACATTGTGGACCATTATTTATTGATAAATAAGCAATCTTACAAGATACATTTCAAATTTTCAACACTCTCACAAAAAAGGATAGTTGGCTAGTTGAATCTTAATTCATTTCAATCTATCCCTAGTAGATAGCCTACAATGTCGTATTTCTCAAGCTAGCACTTGAGTATCAAAATCTTCTGTATATTTGTGCACTCATTTTAGTCCAAAATTTGGAGCTAAATCTACATCTCCATTTATGATTTGAATTATGAGTAAAATGGTAGCTAGAGAGGATTTGAATGTAAACCTTATTTAAAAGAAAATGATTAAAATGACTAAAAGATGACAATTTTTAATCTTTAAAGAAATAACACTCCCTTGGAGTACATAGTTTCATAGAAAGATCAATAGCAACCAATGACTCACAAAAAAAAAATGTTTATAGTTACCACTCAACCCATAATGCTCTTTAATATTCATCCATGAGGCATAATTAAATGTATTAAAATCCCAAATATCTGTAAATTGATGACCCCCTTTTTAAAAATAGAATGAACTTGTTTTGAAAATCAAATCATTTTATGGCTAGTTTGATAATTAATATGTTTATTCCACCACATTGATGGTGAAGCTAAACTAAAACCATGTTGAGGTGAAGAGTCATTCTATTTAGAAAACTACAAACTTTTTTCAAAGCTTTCCATATAGATTGAAGAGAAAAGAAAGATATGATATTAAAGAAGGCATAAACATTTTATATAATGAATTAACAATTTGCCACTTCGTAACTATGTGGAAAGCTTGACAAAAAGTTTTTCGTGGTTTATCTCCACTATCACAGACTAAAATTTTTAATGGTTCATCTCTATTAACAATTCTTATAATTTATTTAGGAGCAATACAACTGGAATTTAAGGATTTCTAAGTTCAAAACAACCTTTATACCTTGATTAAATACAATAAAACCAAGAAAAAATAATAAATCAAACATTCCCATTTCTCATGAACCACACAAATTTTTAAATTATTTTGTTCAACTCTTCATATCCTTACTTGATCGCCATCCAACAAGATAATAACAAATATTTAAAATGCTTATCAAATATTTGACACCAATTTTAAAAAAGTAACATAATAATTTTTTTATCAATTTAAAAAATAATAATAAATATTTAAAATATTTATTAAAAAAAATGATACGAATCTCTAGAAAGTAATGTGATGAATAACCTCTTTAAATATCACATACTTCACCAATCTAAACATTATCTAAAATATAATACCATACAAACCATTTATATTCGTCAAATAGATTCTTATACCTATTCATAAAATATAAATTTATAAACTAAACTTAAGAAATCATAAAAAAATTAATAAAGGATAAGTTAAAATCTTTAAAAACATTCCATATCTTTGTAACATATGATACTCCCTTGTGACGCTATACGAAACCTTTTATTCTCTTAAAAATCTAAATATAGTCTCCCATTTAAATAAAAATTCTCTACCAATCATCGACCTAATTAATTGAAGGAATTATAAAATTAATAAAAATTGCTATCGCTTTCTCCATTACTTTAAATGGTTAAGACGCGTAGTCCTTGTTAGAATAAAACAGGGAGTAAAACAAATGTATTGTTTTCTTACTTTTAAGAGAGAAAGCACAAAGCACGTGTTACCCATCACACCATAACTTCCATCACATGATTCTTCACCGAAGAGTTCTCACAATTACTATTTGTTTTTCAAATCTATTTTTTAAAAATAATTTTGTCTTTAATAATAATATTGAAATTATTTTAGGGTTAATCTTATAGTAGAACGGTTGTTGCAAGTTGTGTTAATACGGTGGTCGTTGGTTTGAAACTCTTGTAGGTCGATTTGAAAGGAAGGAAACACTACTGAAGACGAAGAAATTGCCCACAACAAGGTAGGTATGTAGGCGTATATAAAGGTATGTACATACGGTGGATGGTGCGAAGGAAGTTAAATCAGCCCATGTGAGTAAGAGGTATTGTTGTTGTTGCCAAGCGATAGGAGGTGAAGAAAGACATTGAGGAAGGGGCGTCAAATGAGTTGGAGGGATGAGGAGAGACGAGAGGAAGGTTGCGGAGAAGCGACAACAAAGGGATAAAAAGGAGAAATAACATGCTAGAGGGAAGATGAGGACGTTGAGGGTGGCCCAAGCAGGGAAGAAAAAATGATAGTGAAGAAGAGGTGGAGGGATGGAAAGGGAGGAAGAGGTGAAGGGATGGAGGATGTATGGGAGAACGGGTGCACGAAGAAATAAGGAGAATGAAGGCAAAGTGATAAGGAGGCGGGTGGGGGAGGAATGATAACGAGACGATGATAGGGAGGAGTATGTAGAGGATTGATAAATATATAATGGAGGAGATGGAGAGGAGATGAGGATGGGGGGAGAGAAGAAGGCAAAAAAGTAAGAGAACAACTATCAACAAGAGTCAAATCAGGGAGGTGTTAATACCTCAGCATATTCTCGGGGATGGGGTCCCCCATTGTGACCTCTTTGATTCATAGCTCTAGTCAAAAGCATTTATTGATTAAAAATAAATATTGAAATTATTATATAAAATTATTTTAAATGAATTATTTGAAAGTTAAACAATTCTATCAATAATTTAATTTTAAAAAATAGTAATTTAGTTGATTGAGTATAATTGATAAACGTGATAGTATGTTTTTAATTACATTGTTATATCAACTATCAAGATTCAAACATTAAGATATTTTAAAAATTGTGTCGTAGTAGACACTTCTCAATATATTCATTCATGATATAAAATCTTAAGATTACAAACTACTTTATAATATCAAACGTTTGTAATTTACCGAGTGAGTATAATTAACGAGTAAGGCGATAAGTTTCTTGATTATGCTATTATATCATCTATCAAGATTCAAATGTTAAGATAGACACTTCAATATATTCAATAGACATTCCTCAATAGATAGACAGTACTCAATAAACCGTAAGTCAGATTTTGCCCATTTTTTGGTGTACCTACGTAGATGAGTGAAGTGCTTAATGCTAAGATTTCGACTTTTGGGTATTCACGGATCTCTTTGTAGGGATCGTGGAGCACAAAGTGGTTCAAAAGTGTCATTTCAAAACGCTTGCTCGATACCTGCTATGTTCTTACACCAATAGTTGTTTTACTAAAAAATACCAATACTTGTGGCCAAATGTCTTAGTAGTCGTTATAAAATGTCCCAATAGTGGTGCACAAATGGGCCAATTACCAACCAAAAAAGGTAAAAAATGATTGGCTATTAGTACATGTGTGATCGACTATTGGTATATGTGTTTTTCATTTTTGAGTCTCATTTAGTATCAATAATTGAGAGTATCTATAACAAAAGCATAACAATTATCGAAACCTTGTCGATAATTGGATCTTTTCCCCTACCAACTACTTCAGAAAACTATTAGATATATACAAACCACATCATTTTTCAAAGCCATTAGATAATGTCCACATATTTTATTGATGGGTGAAGGGGACATTTACATAAATAAATAATGATATACTCCACACAACTCGATATCACTAGTTAGAGAATGACATTTTGTTTTATTTGGTGAGATGCCGTATAAAATAAAACAGTTGGAGGAGACAGTGGTGTATCTAAATCAATTTCAGTGGTGTATCTAAATCAATTTCTTCTTTAATAAGCATACCAAATGACGAGAGCAGTCAAAGGTCTGAATTTACAATTTTGAATAAAATCTTAGATATTGGTTAAGATACAGGTCAATTGCAGCCTTACAGCATTTCTAATAAATAAAACTAAAAAATATTGTACAACTACCTCACTTACCTTGTATTTAAATTTAGGAGGATAAAAATGTGTGTTTAGGGGCGTCGGGGCCAGGAGATTTTGGCAGCACTGTAACAGAAAGAGGCCCAGTTCTCAATTAGTACTTATTCCACTTATACGGGGACACCAGGTGTACAAATATAGACTCCCATATATCACTGCATATCAGAATCGAGGTTCTGAATTATTCATTTTCTGCCAGATTTCAGATATCCTCAGATTCTCCTTACATTACCCGATCAATCAGCCATGGGAGATACCCTGGAAGAGGGAACTGAGAACTTGCTCTATCATGATGAGGTTGACAGTTTGAGTGGCGCGGATAACGAGTGGAGGCTCAGCTTCAACAAGATTCCAAGGCCTGAGAGGGAGGATAGGCCTCAGAGAGGAATCCATGATTGCTTCAATGTAGTACTCGGTTTGTGTTTGTTCCCACGGCCTTTAGGATTTTTTTCTTTCAATCCTTGTTTGATTGCTTTACTGAAATGGAGCAGACCCATTTGATAGATTTTTAGAAATGTTCTGTTTCAACGAATCAGACCCACTTGAAGATTTTAGAGATATGCCACTTTGATAGAAAAGAATTCATGAAAGGGGTGAAGAACTCAGAGAGGAATCCATGAATGCTTTACTGCCATGTTTGATTTGTTTTTCTTCTTAATTTTTTGTTTTTTTTCGAATTTGATTGTATTTCTGTGCTCTAATCACCTAGGTTAACTTCCTAGGTTTTCAGAAATATTCAGTTTCAATAAGGCAAACCCACTTCATCAGAATGCGGTTTCAGCTACGCTACCCACTTAGATAGATTTATTGAATCAATAGAGCAGACGCACTTCATAAATCTATTGAAATACACAGTTCAAAAATAGAGGAGTCCATGATTGTTTTTATGTTAACACTTGGTGTATAAGTTTCTTCATCAATTCCTCTAGACTACCTCAAGAATATTTTTTTCCGATATTCTTTCAACTTTTGTTGCGACTTATGTTGAAATTTAGTAGACACAGTTCTACCGGTTTTAGAAATATGGAGTTGTTAAAAAGAAGACTCACTTATAGGGTTTTCAGAATATGCAGTATTATTAAAGTAGACCCACTTCATGGATATTTTAGAAATGTGAAGATTAAACTAAGAGAAATATATGATTCCTTCAATATAGCACTTGACTACTTGGTATGTGCTGCTTCATCAATTTGCGGACAACCACATTTTTGCGGGGATGGGGCCTGGGAATTTGTTTCAATTTCAGGTTTATTCTTTGCTGAAATCAAGAACGCCTATGTCATAGATTTCTTATATATAGTTAACATGTTTTGAGAAATATCTAATATGTAGTCCAATGAAGTGGATGCAACTCTGAAATATTTTAGTTTTGATAGCGCAGATCATTTCCTAGATTTTGAGAAATATGCACTGAGATTGATGTTGATTGAATTGCAAACCAAAAGTGTTACGAGTACTGAGACTGATGCTTTTATGAAACGTTTTTTGTCCAAAAGAATGACATTGTGTATCAGATGAATTGTATTTTTGTCGTATTATTTGGGATTCATAAATCAATGCAACCCACCTGATAGATTAAAAAAAGTCTGTTTTTGAACTACCGGTTTAAGTTTTTTCTTTTTTTTGAAATTAAGCAGCCCCATTAGTCAAAGCTCTAGAAATGTGCTATCATTTTGTCAGTTTTAATCCAACTGGTTGAAACCTAAAAATGTGCCATATATCAGATTTATTCTAGATTTCTTGATGTTGTTTGCTAAAAAAGTTATTGCAGCAGAATTTGCTTTTCAGAGAAGGGATATTTCTGTCGTAAGCCTTAGAACTCATAACTTTAAGCAGACCCTCACATCTATCTTTACAAACGCGAGCATGCACCTACTGAATAATAGTTAAAATTGTCACAAACTCAGCCACGCGTTAGGTTTCTGAATATTGATTAATCAGAAGAACAGTTTCTTATAGGAGGAATGACATTGTTGTCATAAGCTCTAGGAATCATAATTTTTCTGGACTCATTTTTGTTTACAGTTTTTTGGTAGGACCCAGCACCTTTTTGCTGGCCCTAGCTTTGTGTTGGCTATGATCTAGAACTGCCTGCTGGCTCATATTATAACTATATTTCTGTTAACTTCAAGCAATATTGAAAAATTTACAAAATTTCAGTAGATCCACCATATAAATCTATAGAAATATGATGTTTCTTAAGCATCATTTCTCAGTTGAGTAGGAAGTAAAAATGTTATTAATATTTATTAATGCTCACATTCATTTTAGCTTTATGAACATTGTTTTTATCTTGGAATGGCATTGCTTATTAGAGAAATGATATTCTTGTTACAGACTTCATAAATCACAAGCTATTTCAGAGTTTATTGTTGATTTTCCCCAGCCCTAGTTGAATGGGCATTAGGAATTTTCAAGTGAGCAACAGATGATATCTACCAATTTCAAAAACTTATTTTACTCTTTAAGAGAACATGTGGGTTGACCTTTTGCAGCGGTTTCAGAGATGATGTGTTATGGGTGTAATTGAGCAGAAACACCTTTGGCAGCGGTTTCTCTAACAGACATGACTTGGATTTTATGTTAGTTATCTTGCCTAAATCATGAAGATTGCATGTAAAAAATATTTGGAAGTAGATTATCTTATTTCAATAGTATAAATCTTTGTTACTCTTCAAAATAAATTCAAACATCAGAATCCTCTAATAAAGCAGACTAACAATTGAAAGTGTATTGGTTCCAATTATATTCCCAAGGTCCAAGAACATGCATATTTTTATCAATTACTGAATAAAATGATCAGCGTGCCTTAAAGATCGTAGAGAAATCTGAAAATCAGGCCTCAGTTTCTACTGCCCTCTGGTGTTGGATGGGCCATGCTTCTGGTATCAGCAGTCAATGCTTCCAGTGGCATTGACACTTATTCAATGCAATGAAGAATCCGGAATGCTGCATGGGTATCAACCCAAGCTAACTGATGAGGAGGTCTTTCTAAGCTTATTCCCCATGCCTTAGTCATAGTAGTGTAGCCGGGCCCAATAATGAGAGACTTATTGCAAAAGTCTCTTTAGATTCCTATCAAGATTTAAGCTCTATTCTCAACAATACCTCTGGCTGCTGATAGGGAAGCTCCTAACTTGTAATAGAGGATATGGGTTTGCTTATAGAGTCATGCATACTTATGATTCTTGAGATAGATAGCAATTGTATATTCCTTTTAGAGTGTTATGGAGAAAATTTCTTGAGTTTGATCAAGATGCATATGTTCTAGTTTTTAGTTTTTACTTTATGTTCTTGAATCCTTGACAGGCCCTGGTGATGGAGTGGCTGAATATTATCAGCAGCAAGAGGAGATGCTTGAGAGTTTTACAGAAATGGATGCTGTTTCTGAGCGTGGATATCGACGCACCATGTCCAAGGTTTGGTTATATCCTTCTGTTGTTATGCACATTCATTGAAGCAATTGGTGCATCAGTGAGGCCTATTTTACCTAAGGAGTATTTGATTATATAAATTAATACTCTTTGCTCAATTTTATTCAGGAAGATCGTGAGAGGGTTGCAAGAAGTGAGAGGACTGCAATTCAAGTGTCTAACTTGGCAAATGTTGTACTTTTTGCTGCAAAAATATATGCATCGATAAGGAGTGGCTCATTAGCCATAATTGCTTCAACCTTAGACTCTCTCTTGGATCTTCTTTCAGGCTTTATTCTCTGGTTCACTGCATTTAAGATGCAGTCACCAAATCCCTATCTCTATCCAATTGGGAAAAAGCGCATGCAACCTCTGGTTAGTCCTCTGTATTTCTTCTGTTCAATTCATATGTTTCAAACCTATAGTATGCAATCATTACCAATTTCACTAAAAGTGAAAGTCCAGTGAATCCATAAATCTAAAAGTCTCCTTGTTTGCAATTTTTGTTGTTTCTGTGGTGGGTGTTTCTTTATAATATATTTTTTTAATAATTTTTTCAATTCCTAGATACTAATAATTTTATGAAAGAATGTAACTGTAATTTCAATTTAGCTGTATATTAATGTGGTTCTCTGTCTTTGAAAGTTTAAGTCAATGAATTTTATCCAGTTTCTAAGAGATTATTCATCATTATTCTTGTCCTTGAACAGTTTTAGTTGTGTAGTTGAAGAGCAGAAATTCTTCAAATTAATGTTCAGCACAGAAAGCCAGTTTTTCTTACTCAGCTATTAGACAGATGACAGTTTTTAAGAATATTTCAGGGTTTTCTTAGTCAAAGAGATGATAAAGCATAGCATATCAAGCAATCTTTGTCAGATTATCTTGCTGGTTTCTTCATATGTTGATCTCAACCTCCAGAGATAATCCACACACAAAAATCTTTTCAAAGCATAGGAATGTGCCGGTGTTCAAAATGGGTCCTTGCAAGGGAACTAAAATGCTACGTACAAGTGGAGGCACTGACAGCTGTCCTATTGAATCAGAGAAACGCCCATCACGAGAGACATTGTACCTGCCTATCAGTCAAGTTCAGGAGGACCTGAGGGTTCACTTGAGGCACATCTTCTATTGATCCCAGTCAGTCATTTACTCGAAAGCGTGAGAGTGGGCAGTTGTCATTTAAAGGGGTCACTGCTGTTTTAATTGTTTATGTGGAACTTGCGTGTTTAACCATTTTAAGAGTTTGCAAAACTTCATTGATTTTTTGAGACAATAAAGACAACTTAGATTGAAGTGAATACTTCATTATATTATTTGTCACAAGTTTTTTACATTGTACATACCTTACATCAGTTGTGCTTAGTAGGATTGCATAGAGCATACTCAACACTATCCTCACTTTTTCTATATATGTACTTCTTGTCTCTGTATCAGACATTCTATATTCCTTTCTGTCTGTGTTAGAATATCTCTTTGGCCTTAGCTCTCTCCCTACTAATAGTTTATCCCCTCATGATCATGTGGTTGAAATCTTTTCTGAGCAGACGGTGATGATCATCTTTAGAACACTTGCCAGGGTTCATTCGCCTGCCGTTCTCTCAGCTAGGCCACTAGCTCATCTACATAAGCTTCTCCTTGCCACCATTCATTTGCTAGCAAGCTTGGTCATACGATTATGTTACTGCCATTTTGTACTTTAGCATGCAGGTATTTTTGAATTGTGCATGGTGTTGAGTTCATTCAATAATAACATAGATGCTCTGTCACATCCTAAATTCTATGTTACCTTTCGGAGGAAATTTTCTTACTTTATTTGCTTGCAAGCTTTAACCATAAGATTCTTGTGCTGCCCGTTTGTGCATTCACATACAGGTTTCACTAAAGTCCTCTTGATTTGAATTTCCAGACATCAAACCATGTTCCATGCAAATTATTGTTTTAGTCACTCTTAAGGTCAACAGAAGCTCAAATGTCAATTTCTTTGGCGCTATTTGAATTTATAGGTAATGACAGGTCTTAGTAGTGTTTATGTTGTGCATAGTGAAGGGAGTCTAGACTATAGTGTAGATAACCTTTCTTCGGCCATTTACTAGTTGAGGTGATTTGCCCCCTCTCCAAATTCTAGTGGATTCCATTCAATTTCTTCAAATTGTCGAATGCAGAGATTCAGCCTATATTCAGAGTTACTGTGAGAAAGTAATGTGCTAAACTTTAACAGATAGCTTGTGTTATCAAGTCTTGGAAGTGGAAAATCACTTTGACACGAAATAGGTCGAAAGGTTTGTGACTCTTGGGTGAATGAAATGTACACCGCAGGACTTTGCGCCTTTTCAACTTTCCAGAATTTTCAGGTTTAGGGGATATGACATTTAAATTTTTAATGATTACCGTGGAGCACCTTCAATATTTTTTGGACTAACATTCTCTTCAAGTTGTTGGTTTTGTTGTCAGTTCGAGTACTCATAAGGTAGGACTTCTCAAACCCTTTCCCTCATTTGATCAATGGTCTAATATACATCCCTAGGCATGTTTGGCTATTGTCAAAAAAATCTAGATTTTTAGGTTTTAACTATAAGGAGATCAAAAATTAACATCGAAATGTACACCAAGAGGCAGAGCCTCACACGGAAGAGTCAAAGTATAAGAGTTTAATTACATATCAAAAACTATTGAAAGCATAAAGAGGGAAAATATAGACTAGTGCAGAATATGCATATCTCACTTGTGCCACTAGCACAGGTCCATCTTAACATGGATCTTCTATATGCTGAGAGGTATGCAAACGCCTTGAGGTTCCAATCCCTATTATCTTGCCCTTATGGCAAGATTGCCACATTGAATTTTTTGCATACCTCCTGGGGTAGATCAGGTCCATGATAAGATGAATTCAAGTTATTAGTAGTATTTTCCCGTTTCCTTCATAGCTGCAGCTGATAAAAATATAATTTGTAGAATTGAATTCAGCGCGTAGTCTGCAAGGCAAAAATTTGGCAACTTAATAAACCCTTATGTTCTGAAAAGAACATAAATTTAATGCAAAAAACAGCTACAAATGTATCAAATGACTTTGGCGAGCCTAGTGGGCTCTGGGGGCAGCACCTATGATGTGTTCACTGTTGCAATACAGGTTAAGGGGTGGGGTCCCAGCCACCAAGCTCAAATGAAGACTTGAAAAACCACATGGACCTTCATGGCACACACAATTTCATAATTTTTAAAAGGTAAAAGATAATGCTTGTAAAACGAAAATTTGAAATTTCAGAAAATGATGCAAATTCAAAATTCCAGAAAATTGTTCTTCAAATACCCTAAAAAATCCTTCCAATTTGCTCAAGAATGCTCTAATGCTGTTGTGTATGTTCAACATGGCCAAGTAGGGTTTGTAAAGGTGAAAACCTGTTTTAGAGTGTTTTTTTTCCATTTTTTAAGTGTTACCATGGCGAAAGTCAATCTGTTAGACTCACCAAGTACTATAAACTTAGAACATGGCAATTTCGGGCAAAAAAATCACCAAAAAAAATTGGCAAGTTAAAATTAGAAAAACTCGTGGGGGGAAAATGTGGTGAGTACTCAGTGACTCACAAAGTTGCGAAACATGTGTAAAAACACTTGACTTGTAATTTTTTCTGAGACTTGAATGTGCAACCTTTTCTGAAAATTTCTTCTTTACTATTATTATAATTATTAGTAGTTACATATCTATAAGAAATTTGGGCATCAATGCTCCCCACAAATGCACCCGCATGCCAAAATGCCAAGTTGATGTGGGGTGCAAAATCAAATCCTTCTCTTAGAGCAAATTGTTAAGCTTTGCATTACCTAGTATGATATATATTTTGGATTCCTCAAATATTTTCATTTTTTATTGTTTGAGGTTGGGGAGAGATAGGTGATTGGGGCAGGCAGTTATATGCCATTTTGTAGAAGTAGGGCATTTGAAGTTCATGTCCTTACAATGCAAATGAGGATAGAAACAAGAAAATTAAGGACAAGAAAACAAAAAAGCAGTGCCTCCAGAATTTGAAAGCTCCAAATTTGAAACATTTTTCTTTAGCAAATGAAGAACCCCTTCGAAATGTGTGATTCTAGTAATTCCTTAACTTCAAAACACAAGTGTAGTTTCCACTTTTGGTTTTTTAAAGTTAAAAACATTTAAGACTTTAAAATCCCTGAAAATCCTGTGTAATTGGACTGCAATGACCAATTGTCATTTTTTTCTGTTTTATGGTTAATGGTTAAACATAGTACTTCTATTCCAATCCCTCCCCTTGCTCGTGCACCTAAACAGATACAGTTATAAAGTTTTTTGTCCTTTTCTCAAAAGTTAGGCTATCCTTTATTATCTCTTAGTTTGTTTTGTGCAGGTTTGTGAGATGAGGGGGTGTGAAAGTTTAAGAAACAAGTGAGAAACAAACTATTTTTCATCCTTGGAAATTTGCTTTCCTGGAAATGGAATTTACTTGCAAATAACTTGACATGGTGCTAACATTGAAATACATGGGGGCTTGTGATCCAGGAAGATGACTGAACCACATTGAATAACTAAAGACAGGATCTGGGTAAAATGAAATGTGATATTGAAAATTGCTGCCCATCTAAATAGCCTTTCCTGCTTCTTTGGGGAGCCTGAAAAGTCTATCTTGTACTAAGTATCAGAAACTGATCCATAGAAGCTTTGGAAACATGAGCATTGAAGGCAGGAAAGCCAAGCCATGAGGCAGATTTCTCAAGTAAACAGCAGGAAATGATTTCAGAAATGGCAGAAATCCCTAGAAACTCTTGGAAACAGGTATTGGAAACTTTTGAAAATATTCATATAGAAGAGCTCCAGCTGTGGAAGTATACTGAAATTCCTGGAGAGTAGATGGAAACTGCGAGAAATATTTCTGGAAGTCTCTGGGATGGGGAAGCGTTTCCATCTTATCAAAATTGTTTTTTGGGACCCAAAGAGTAAACCTATTGTTTATCTCTAGAGTCAAGTCAGATCATTTTCATTTTCATCCTGTAACGGATCTTGGTGCTGGCTAGGTTGTTCCTCAAGAGGGTTTTATGGCTTGTATTATTTTTTATTTTATTTTTCAGTTTCATCTTTTGTTTCTTGAATGCAATCAAATGTACCTCTTCGATGGGAGGGATATAAATGCCCAAGATTATCTCCTGTTGTGGCATTTTACTGCAAAATGAGAAAGTTCTGTAATCAAGCTTTTTGAAGACATAAAATATTCACTAGTTACATGGAATAGCTCTGCAATTTCATGTAACAATCATTAGATGATTGCTAGAATCCCTCGCTGATCTATGGAAAAGTCACTAGTTAAAACTTATAAAACATTGCCATATAACTATTAGGACTTTGGTTGTTGCTAATTAGTTCTTCCTCTTGCGAATTGTGCTTATTATCTACTATGCACCTCAATACTCTTTTAAGCAGATATTTCAATTGCATTTCATTTCTTTGCTTAACCATCTGATTCCTTGTCCCTTAGCTTCTTATTTGCGACATGATAATGGATCATGTGAAGCAGTGGAACATCTATATAGGGAACTTTTGTATTGCAAAGCTCCAAGATCCAAAGATAATTTCTTTCTCTTTTAGGCCTTAAGTGTTACTACCTGATATCTCATATTTTGAATTGCATTGATGTGCTACCCTTGATCCCTACTCCTAGCAATGATGGTGTGGCTCCGGTTTAAGCATAGGATGAGACTTATGACATCTTTAAGTAATTTCATGATACATATCAATGTAAACTAAGATTAATTCTTCTAGTGATTAGTGTGAGAATTGTTTCTTTAGATTGTTATTTTATAGTTTGGGTTTTTCCATTGCTATGGTTACTCATTGATGTGCCCACATTTCATGACAAGGTGAAAACTTCAGTTCTTTTTTTATGCCCATGTAAATTTCATATATTTTTGCATGCTCATATTCCTCTTTTCATGGTCTGTATTTGTTGTTCAAAGCATGGATATCATGAACTACCCAACATTTGTTGGTGTTGATTCTTAGTAAAATGGCCCATGTGCAGGGAATTCTGGTTTTTGCCTCAGTTATGGCTACATTG
>MU224603.1:94942-121050 GCA_018584345.1 Thuja plicata
GGCATATTGATACAGTCAGAGCTTACACATTTGGTTCTCATTACTTTGTTGAGGTTGACATTGTGCTACCCAGAGATATGCCTTTGCAACAGGCTCATGACATTGGAGAAGCGCTTCAAGAAAAACTGGAATCTCTTCCTGACATAGAGCGGGCATTTGTGCATTTAGACTATGAATATAGTCACAGACCTGAGCATGGGAATGGGTATTCCTAGTTGTATATAATGGGTTGTATACTTTGTATACTTAACTAACATTTTCAATGTTTTCCACCTTTCATGTAAACCTATTATTGCTGACCAATATCCCTCTTCCGACGTGATATGGAGTCACTGTTAAAGCTTAGTTGCTTTTAGCCTCCCCGCAATTTCTATTTTTAGTTTTGCACTTTTTGTTTCCGAGTATTTGACAAAAATCTTTGAAGAACTTGTGCTGTAGTTTCTTACCATTTTGATCTCTGTAAACATGATTAAGTCACAGGTGCCAAATTATGCCCTTGGCTGGAAATCTTGAATGCTGATTTTCTCAAATACATGACAACTATATGCTGCTTTTGCGCAGTAAAGCTTTAGTTGATTCTTTCATTGCCTAGAATGCCAATGGTTGAATGTCAGCGCCACAGATGTAAATTTTGATGTTGTTCTATGCTTAAAAGAATTTTCCCGGTGACATAAATAGAACTCCTGCATATGTTGCTTATATCATTTTGTGTCTAATGGATCAGCATAAATAAAATATTAAGATAAATGGGATCTGCATCTTTAAAGGCAAATACGTAGCGTCTATTATATGCAGTAGGCTTCGTCCTTGGAGGGCATGGAACAGTTCCTTTATGGCTGGCAAATATGCTGGCAAATATGTTAGGTACACATTATCGATAGATGGTTTGGCAGTTTCAATTACTGCGACACTGGTTGACTAACCACAGCTGCAACACTCAAATCAACCAAAATGACATGCTAAAATTTGCAATATTACAATCTGGAAAAGTGTTTCACAAGGATCTGAAATAGATTTATTTATTGAAATTGGCTTATCACTTGCAGTACACCATGACTATTTAAGCAAGAGAAAACATATAATGAAATGGACAAGGAAGACGACCACCCCTTTCTTCAAAGAAACAAGGACATCAAGGTGAAACAGAGGCCAAAGGCAAAACGAACATAAATTGGGTACTTCTATTACTTTTAAATTTTATTCACATTGTCATGTTAATTATCATGTGGGGGAAGCATGTTGGAAACTACATTGGGAACTGCACCCCTATAAAAAGAAATGAAAAAGGGGTGGCAAGAAGGTTGCGAATTCTTTCAAAGGTCAATAGGTGAAATATAGGTAGGAGTTGGTAGCCAAATTTGAATTGGAAACATGTGAAACCTTCAAAAATCTGAGTTTGGGTTGGGTGAATCAAAATACAATTTTCTAACTTGAATAGGAAACATGTAAAACTTTAAACAACATGAATTGGATTTAGGTAAAATAAAATGTAATTGTCTATTGACATATATTGCAAGCTTGAGTTTGGTATTAATCAACATTTGTTGAAAAGAAGAATATGAGTTGGGGTGGGTATAGCAAAATATAGTTGTCTATAGACAACATTGCAAACTTGAGTGTGGTGGCAATCAACATTTCATTGAAAATAACAATATGAGTTGCGTTGGGTAAAACAAAATATATTTGTCTATTGGCAAATATTGTAAACTCAAGTTTGGGTGTTAAACAACATTTGTTGAGGGGTTGTTGTGGATGTGCTTCCTCTCGATGCATGTGTTGTCATGCTTGGTAACACATGCATTCATCTTAGAGACACTAGCTCGAGGAAAACAAATGCATACTAAGGAATAGTGTGGAGCTCCGTCATCTATGTATATGAAGGCAAATCAAAGATCTCTACATTGAGTGCACATCAAGCAAATAAGTTGATCAATATGAGTGGTATATTTTTTTAACTTATTTTAAGAGATAAGGGAGAGGACCTAGTAGTTGAGTATGATCAAATAGTTTTAACATTTGTTAATTTAATGTTAAATATTTTTAATATTATAGCACTTGTAGTTGTGACTTTAAAATTGTTAAGGTTGATCATGAGTACTGATAATTCAATGAAATATATTCTTTAGATCTAAAAAACAATAAATCAAGTCATGCTACATTATGATATGATATGCTACATTTAGATCTAAAAAACAATAAATCAAATATGATATGATTCCACATGATCATGTTTTTTTCTTTTGTTTTTTTGTTTTTGGGCCATTTTGGACACCTCAGCAAAAAAACATGGTCATGTGGAATCATATCATATTTGGTGATGTGGACCTAAAATGTTAGCCATAAGTTGGGGGTTTGCCAAGTAAACTATTTAAAAATTGGGAGTGAGTTCAAGTTGCCACAAAATTTTGAGGAGTGCAAAGTTAGGGTGCTCAACTATTGTGTCCTCTCCCCTAGAAGTGTTGAATATGAGATTATTTCTACTTCATTTACTAACTAAAATTAGAAGCAATTAGTTGGGTGATGACTTTGGTTTTAAACAAAATCATTGGTTGTTTTGAAGAGCCAAAATTGTGTAAAACCAAGTGGCATAAAAAAAACAAGGCGGGGGAACTGTTTTCTCATTTACTAACTTTACATACTTGTGGGATGGAAAGCTTCCTAATTGGAGTAGTGTAGTATGCAATTTGATAAAGTTAAATTAGTCAAATCAACTTAATTGCTAACATGTTCTTATAAAGATTTTTCCTTGTACTAGACACTCGATGACTTGAGTAAGGAAAACACATGAACATAGTTGTAGACAATCAAATTGTTTGTGTAGAGCTGTAGGAAAAAATAAATGCCATCCCTAGTGTTAAGATGTTCCATTTAAACTACTAAAGCGCTATGATATTCACTATTATGCTTTTCTTTAAAACAACAATAAATGAATCTAATTTAGATATAAGTTTGAGTACAGTAAATGAAACTAATTTAAATATAGGTTCAAGCAACACAAAATTTGAGATTGAACAAAAAACACGAAACAAAAGAAAAGGTTGGATAAGGGGTGTTTGTTTTAGAGTTTAGAGAAAATGGTTTAATTATTGAAGTTCAAAAAGTGCTAAAAATCAATTGAGAAGGGGTTTGAACATGCATGGAGGTTATATGTATTACATAAGACATCAAAGATCATTTAGGTGTGCTAATGTTTGGAGGGTGAGGTAGTGACACTTTTCTCACTTTAGTTAGATATCACTAACTCTAGTGACCTCTTTCTCACTCTAGTGACCTTTGTGTTGCTCTAATGTTTGTTAACATGTTGGTGATCCTACTTAGATAGTAGGTTCCTTTCATTGTTGTGACTTGGGACTTATATATATTCACTTACCTAATTTTGTGTTGCTCTAAGATAAGATGATTATAGAAGTGTTTGCAAAAGTACAACAAAGATTTTATAGTTTTTGGAGCATAATAAATGATACTTAGAGCTACTGGCTTGCTCTTTTTTGGCATGTTTCAACCTAGAGTACATATTAAACATTGTTAAGTGCGTGGTTCTAGATTGCAAGTGTTCAATAGAGACGGGGGGGGGGGGGGGGGGGGGGGGGGGGNGGAGGGGGGTCTTAAAAGCTTATTAAATTAGGAATTATTGTAGAGCTTATGTATAAAAGAACAAGAGTGATGGAAATGTTCTCAAAGGTGTGTCATTGATTCAATGGTGCTCCAAACCTTGGATTTTCAATGGAATCTATACAAATTTAAGGTCAACAAATGGAGGGGGGTTAAAACACAGACTAAGAAGAATAAAGATAGCAAGAATGAAGGATATCTTAAGAGAGAACACTAGGAATCTCTCCTAAAATGGAAAGATTGTATTTATGAATAGATTAGGACAAATAAACCATGGGGAAAACTTAGTAAGGCAATGGTTAGGGATTTAATAGCCATTGGTGTGAGGAAATCTTTTAAATTGGCTGGGGACATTAGCACAAAATTATTTTTTGTCCTCAAGGAAATAAACACAAACAATAGGAGGTGCCTAATTGGTTGATTTGCACATCTTTGAGTGGTTGTAGGTTAAAAAACAGATGACATGAGTCCTAATTGCATTCTAGGGGTGATGGGTAATAAAATGGGTGTAGGACTTAGAGGTAACAATGCACAATATTTACTTTTTGACTTTATAAGGACATAGACAAAGCTGTCATCAATGACCCAAAAAATCTTGTCATGATGAAAATAATCAATAATGGGTTTGACTAGTTAAAATCATCAAACATTTTTCGTCAATTATTGAATCCGTATCCATTTGAAGATAGTCACTAGTTTTGCTCATGTATTAAACAATGCCAAATTAAATAAAAAACAAACCTCATGGGGTTTGAAGAAGTTGAAGCATTCCATATTCAGAAATAACTATGCCTTTAAAAAAATGCTCAAGCAAGTTAGGTTTTATACATACATTTAAAAATACAATTGATAGTTCTCGACTTTTAAATGAGTCTTCTTAATAATTCATAAACATACCCATACATTTCCTTTATTCTTTTGGAACGATATCTTACAAAAGCTTTATAAGAATCTTATAGTCATTTGCTAGTCAACTAATCATAAACACATCAAGAATGAACATTGTATGCAAGGATACAATCAATCAAGGTTGGATTTGCATTTAATTACTCAATCTACAACAATTACGTGCATTATTACATATTTGGGATAAACCTAGATTGTCAAACACCAAAATATCGACACCCAAATCTGGAACTATGAACCCTCTAGTTTTGTTGCATAAATTCTTCTCTCAGTTGCATTCCTCTTCAACCTAGTGTTATTCTCTTAACTCCTCTAAAAATTGGCAACTAATGTAGATATATTGACAATAGAAAGGTGTACAGGTTTTTAGAAAGCCTTAACTGTGACTTCATCCAATGTACAACCAACAAGTGTCTTTTGCAAATTAGATTTGAAGGCTAGGAGGCATGAAAGAGCATTCCTTTGACCCCTAGCACACCTTTACATTGATGATTCATAGGTTTGAGTGCAAGAATGGATAATTTTTTTTCCACAAAATCTATATTATGGACTGTTGTTCTGACAAAAGGAAGGGTTGCAAGCAATATTGAGACAAAAGTATTGTCATTCTCCTTTGGATCCATGTTTGAATGCATTCAATGCCCTTTTGTAGCATCCTTGGTTTGATATTTAGTAGTTGCAATTATAAATGACATTATAGAGTGGAAGGTGGAAGAATTCACACCTTCTAAGGCTTCTTGAAGCTTATCGGCGGAGTATTAACATATCACTTACTATCATGCTCATTCAACCAAGAAAATGACCTTTAAAATTCTTGATACCTTGATAGAACCTTTATTGTTGGGCATTAGGCATTGAGCCTCAAGCCTACTAAATAATGTTTTCTAATCAAGCTTGGAGGAAGATGATGCAAATATTTGATGCTTTGACAAGATAATCCTTTATCGAGCATCGAGCCTTGGGTATACATCATTACACTTTCCAAGGAGGAAGGGTAGGATGAACACAAAAAGTTTGACCTTTGATGATCATGTCATCAAGAAGTGAATGTAAGGGGAATGTTAGTATGGAGGATAAATGTGTTCAATGTTGTTTTGGAGCATCCTTGGGTTAATATTTTGTAGTTGCGCTCATAAATGACATTCCAAGGTGGTAAGTGGAAGAATTCAGACCCTCTAGGGCTTCTTGAAGCTTATTGGTATAATATCAAGCTATCACTTAATATCATGCTCATTGAACCAAGAAAAGGAGCTTCAAAATTCCCTATACCTTGATAAGACCTTTATTTTTAGGCATTGAGCCTTGGGCCTACTACATAATGCTTGTAAATCGAGCTGGGAGGAAGAACATTACAAGAACAAAAACACTTGCTGCTTGATAAAGGATACTCCCTTTACTCACCCAAACACACATAACACAACAAAGAAATAAACATAAAATTGCAAGAATAGAAACACTCGCTTTATATTATCTTCAATGAAATGACATTACAATATTCTAGAAATAAATTTCTATAGTGACATGGGCCTTCTATTACAATAATTTGCAAGCCAGAGCCATAATCTACAATACTAGAACTATCCCAAGTAACCCTTGTTTGCCCTTTTTATTTTGGGAAGTATAACCACTTTAAATGTTTTTGGAAGGTGTCACCTCTCCAATTTGTGGTGGACCTCTTTTCTCTCATTTCTCTTGCCTTACAATATGCCAAAAATATGCCCAAAATGGGTTTTGATGTTCACTGAAATTTTTTGTATTTTTTTTAAATTTTCCTCCCTAAAGTAGTACAACTTCTAGAGGTCATAACTTTTTATTCAAGAACTCGATGGAATCCCTTTTTAAAAAACAAATTGAATATATCAAAGAGATCTACACCATGCTTTTCCCAAATTGTAAAACGATTAGATCTTGTTGACATCCCATTCAATAATATAAAGGTCCAAAATTTAAGTCGAATATTTTATGACATTTTCAAACCCTAAAACATCAATATCTCTCAAAGGACACAGGACATTGACACAATTCTTATTCTAGTCATTATATTTTCCCATTGTGCTCCTTGGGGCCAATTTTTAGGTTCCAGTGTACACAAATGAAAACTTACTAAAAATAGTAAACTTAATGTCAGTAGATTTCCACAATCCATCAAATTTAACTGCTAATGTTTCTAGATTTGATTGTGTATATAATTTTTGCATCAACATTCGAATCACACTATGTGATCCATCATCTTTTCCTTGTGCTCTCTTTCATCCCGATGATGGATCACAAAGTGTGATTCAAAACGTTGATGCAAAATTTATATACACGATCAAATCTAGAAGCATTGCCAAAAAAAAGTAACCCTACCAAAAACATCGCTTATTGAAAAACCAACCAATATTTTTGGGTGGTGCGAGATTGCTCTTACACCTTGGATGCTCCTACATTAGAAACCCGGGGTAATTTGAGAAGTGACCTTGTCACATCTCAGGTGTTTAGAGGAAAACCAAGGTGGCCAACCTCTGCTTTTGATATCCATGATGAATCTGTAATAGGTCATCCCTTCCCTTTGCTGATTTGTGACTTCTTCAAACAATGTAGTTGCATGATCCTTTTCCCCCATATCCTAGATTGGGCTGTCAATTTTTACTTGGGGTTCATCAGTCAGAGGTTCCTGTATAGGATTTTTTGGAACATCTTCCTACATGGCCTTGGGAGTGGTATCAGGTGTTACCGCCCCTCACATCTGAAGTCGACCACTTCTTCTCGGAGGAATCCTTGTAGTGGCTGCGGGCCGCTTCTTGAGAACACTTTTCTTCTTTAAAGAAGTGGATGCAGGAAACTAAAGAGTAAGAGTGTCCTTGAAAGTAACAGTTGTGGGAGAAGGAGAAGTATTATCATCGAGTTTCCTCCTTTTGGAACTTGTAGGGTTGGAATCAGGAGTGATTAATACCTCTTTCTCAAATACATCCTCTACTATTTTTCCTTTTCCTTTATCTTTTTTTTGGTTGTCCTGAACGACTACAGGATCCTGTGAAGCTGTAGGAATATCATGCTCACTTATTTAATACTAGGGTTCAGACTTCCTGATGCCCTAGTTTCTTGTTCTTCTTCCTTAGGGTAAGGTTTGGAAGTAGAGCGCTCCTAGACTGGAGACGAAGTTTCTGCTGGAACATTTTCTTGTTCCTCATGAATCCTCTGCTCAGGTTCTGCACCGTTTAACCGCACTTCTCATGCCAAAACAAATTCCTCCTAGTTCATGGGAGATGCATCTCTTAAAGATATTTCCACCAAAGTTTTAATCAACCCTTAGTGGGTGACAACATTTTGTCATCCCTTCTTAACCTCCTCTGAACTCATATTTAGCATGGAATAAAGGAAATTGGGAACATTCATAATTTGACCATGTCGTAAATGACTGAGAAATTTGAAATGTACTGCATGTAAGAATGAAAAACATCCTTCACAAGTCAAATACCCGATGCCATGTACCACAAATTGTGGATATAAACCAGGTAGGGACAATCTTTTGGCTCCTTGCTTGTTCACCTCAAGCGCAAGGTCTGTTGGAATGGTGAACTTAGCCCGTGTCGACCTTGCATCATGACCATGAGGAAATGCTTCGCCAACAACGAGAAGCCCTGAAACTTCAACAATTCTTGCCTCTGTAGCATCCACTCTTAGGCTCTTTAAGTGGGATTCACCGTTATTCAAAGTTCTGAGAGATTCCAGTGATATTTCCTCATCATAGTCATTCAATCGAAGAAAACATGTTAGCCACCCAACATTGTTGAACGTCTAAACACTCGTCGGGTCTTGCAACAAGGAAAAGTGGTCGATTGGTTCATGTCATATAGGTAGACCTCCCATTTTGTGAATCCGCAACTCTGCCAATGTTGTTTTTTTTCAAAACACACCACTCTCTAATTCCTGCTCTGATAGATGCTAGTTGTTCTAGATTTGTCTTCTACTAATGCTTAGAAATTTTTGTGACAGACGAATTCACAAAGTTCTTTGGCAGGAGATTTCAAAATTGTTGGTAGAGATGGGGTTTGCTTTTTTGAAATAAATTGTAAAACAAGACTTTAAAACAAGGTTGGCAAGGACAACATCTCACGCGGGGATTGTCACATCAAATCTCAAGAATGGCTACGGAAGTGTGATGAGAAAGGATAATGGTTCAAATAATAATGACAATTCAAATAATAATGCTAGTGAAAAGAAAGAATAACCCCCCTACGAAAAAGGTGGCAGGTGTCCTCACATGCATGAGAAAAGGATAGTGATGTTGGAATGATTGTTATATATTAACACAAATTAACTGTGATCATGTAATAATAATTAAGCTTATTAAATAATAATATATGTGTATGCATACCTGGATGAGATTTATCATTGAATGCCCAAATTTGGAAAAGATTTGTTGACGTATGTCAAGAAAGGTAGATCTTGTGAAGTAATGATGAGGTGGAAAGATGAGTGACATGGAAGAGATATGAGATGAGATGGAATGAAATGGTTTTATTATGGAAAGGAGTGGTTTCCTTGGAAAAATGAAACTTTATTATGATTTGTATGATGGAAGAGGATTAGAGAGAATGGAGTGAAAGAATATTATGCTCGGCTGCATGAGGTACTTTAGCTACAAGAGAACTTTCAAATTGGTGCAAGAACTTGGTCGTGGTGACTATTTTATGGTACAGACAAAGTCTGTGTCCATTAACCAGTAGCTTGAAATACACAAGGTCGATTGTGGATAACTGAACTACGTCATTGTCAAAAAAAATTTCTATTTCATAAGGCTCGAGCCAACGAGAAGTTAGCTTACCTTGTGTTTCCTAGAATCGTGAATCATAGAGTAGAGCCCAGTCACCAGGAGAAAATATTTTTCTCTGTATGTGAGAATCATGCCATTTCTTTCATTATAACTGGACTATCTCTATTTGTTGTAGTGTTGTTTTTTGTATTTCATCTAGAGTATTGAGCTGCAGGAGTTGTTCCCTCTGGGTCGTAGGATGATCCATGTTTAGCTCAAGTGTTGTGCATAATGTCTTGTGCTCAAACTCTATAGGCATCATTGCAGACTTCCCATACACCAATTTAAAAGGTGTGAATCTTGTCGTTGTTTTCCAAGTTTTCATGTATGCCCAACAACTTCTTGAAGCCTTCTACTCCAATCTCTTTGTGTATCTGGACTATTTTGGTCAAGATTGCCTCAATTTCTCTGTTGGTGATCTCTTCTTGGCCATTGGCCCGGGGGTGGTATGGGTTGGACATTCTGTGATGAATGTTATTCTCATTCATCAATGTTGTGATCAGAGTTGATGTGAACTGTGCCCCCTGGTCGTGATGAATGTTATTCTCATTCATCAATGGTGTGATAAGAGTTGATGTGAACTGCGCCCCCTGATCGGTGACCGGCTCCCTTGGCACACCATATCTTTTGAAAATCTCCTCATATAGGAATTCAAAAACCTTATTGTCCCTTTCATTCTTCATTGGTCAGACCTCCACCCACTTAGTCACATAATCTGTGCAAACTAGGATGTAGGAATTATCATTAGATGCAAGGTTGATCGGTCCCACAAAATCTAAACTCCATTTTTCAAATGGAGTAACTACCACTTCAAGAAAGAGAGACATTTCATCATACTTTGTAGGGCGGCCCATCCTTTGACATATGTCACACTTTCTAGTATAGTTTGTTGCATCTTTATGTAAGGTTGGCCAGTAGTAACCAGTGGTTAAGACTTTCATTGTTGTTCTTTTTGCTGCAAAGTGGCCTCCACATGGCTCATCATGACAGGCATGAAGGATATCATAGGTCTTATCCTCACTCACACATCATCTCATTATCTGATCAAGTCCAGTATAAAATAGGCAGTTGGCAATCCAAGAGAAATTGAAAGTCTTCTCTATGAGAAGTCGCTTTTCTTTGGATGAGAAGTGTGGAGATACCTTGTTAGAGGCTAAGTAATTGGCAATGTTAGCATACTGGGGTGTAGTGACTGAGATGGAGAACAAGTGATCATCAGGAAAGCTATCATCAATGACTTGAGAATCATCAACATGCTACAATCGTTACAGGAAATCTGCAACTACATTAGCTCACCCTAGTTTATCAACTATTGGGATATCAAACTCTTGGAGCAGTAGAAGCCATCTAGCTAACCTCCCTATAATAGTAGGTTTGTTAGTCAAATACTTAATTTTTGCATGGTGAGTGTGCACATAGATATGGTATTCGGTAGTGTAGTGGTGAAACTTGTTAAGGGCATAGATGACAGCCAGGAGTTCCTTCTCTATGACTATGTAGTTCAGCTCAGGTCCCACAAATTTTTGTTGATAAAATAAATTGCATGCTCAACATTATCCTCTTTCTGCCCCAAAATAACTCCCACAACATAATCAGAAGCATCATTGTGAATATGAAATGATAATGACCAATTGGTTCCCCTTAGAATTGGTGCTTGAGTAAGAACAAACTTAAGCTACATGAAGGACTCATCACAAGCGGTGTTCCATAGAAACTCAAAATCCTTTGTAAGTAGGGAATACATTGGGCTTGCCATTTTATTGAAGTCTTAGATAAATATTTTGTAGTAATCAACATGTCCTAAGAAACTTCATACATCCTTTTGTTTGGTTGGTGTAGGCAGGTTCGTGATGACCTCTATTTTAGCAGGATCAACTTGAATGCCAACAAAAGATATATAATGTCCTAGCACTACCCCCTCTTGCATCATCATAAATCATTTCTCACTATTCAAGGATAGATTATGTTCCTCGCATCTGTGAAGAACTTTACCAAGGTTATACAAAGCTTCCTCACAGGTTTCTCCATATGTAGTGAAATCATCCATGTAGATTTCCATACAGTCATTAGAAATATTAGCAAAGATACTAATGACTACCCTTTGAAAGGTTGCGGGAGCATTACAAAGGCCAAAGGGTAAGAGTAGACAAAAGTTCCCCATGGACAGGTGAAGGTAGTCTTTTCATGGTCTTCAGGAAGAATCTTGATTTGGTTATACCCACTATACCCATCAAGGAATCAAAAATACTTTGTGCCTGCTAAGGAGTTTAACACTTGATCTATGAATGGAAGAGGGAAGTGGTCCTTTTTGGTGGCATTATTGAGCTCCCTGTAATCGACACATACCCTCCATTTGCCTCCTTTCTTGGGGAATATAACTAAAGGAGAGACTCACTGACTCTCTGAGATGGGGTAGATAAAACCAACACCAAGCAATTTTTGTAACTTTGTTTTGACTATCTCCCTTAATGTTGGATTAATACTTCTGTAAAACTACCTAACACGGGCTTTGTCCTCTTTGAGATATATCCTATGAGTACACAACTTAGGATCTAGGCCTTTCATGTCCCCATAATCTCATGCAAATGCTTTGGTATGATCTTTTAATAGCTTAGCTAAGGAGGTTTGTTGCTGCAGGTTAAGATGATTATTGATGTTCAAGCAGCGTCCTGGAGAGACTTCTAATTGCTTGGTTAGCTCTCCCATAGAAGCATCTATGAAAGATGGTACCTAAATTTCATGGGGAAGCAACTGATGGTAGAGTTTTTTGGCTGCAGGAGATGGATACAACTCGCATTCAGGATACAAAGATTGCAGGGAGTAGTGATGGGGAGATGAACAATCTATAGTAGGTGAACTCAGCCCATACTGATTTTGTAGAATGTTGGTGATCACGGTATCTTATTATTGAAGTTGTAGGAAAGGGTCTCTTTTTAACATCAATAAATGGGCTATTGAATTGACTACTTTAGCTTCTTCCCCTATGTCTGGCCAGATTGGTGCGGTCAACTCCATTTGTGGTTGAGCAGGTAGATATAAGGCTAACATCTTAGTATGCTGACCATCTGAGATGATCATATCTCCAAAGCGACAACCTGTATAAGCATCAACAGTGGCTAACCAGAGTCTTCCTAGAATGATTGGATATCCTCCCAATGTGGCTTTTGGGGATAGTATCATGAATTCAACAGGGTATGACTAGGACTCTAAGGTGACAACTATATCTTCTACCATCTCATCAGGCTTAACTGTAGAACTCTCTGTGAGCTGCAAGACAATAGGTGTATTCTTGAGATCGGTAATGTTGAGTTGTTGCATAATATCTTTGGTCATAACATTTATAGCCTCTCCTAGGTGTATCAAAGCATTCTTGACGGTTGTCCCGTTAATAGTAACCTCAACAACTGGACTGCCACGGTCTGAATATTTTGGAACAACCACCTTGCCAAGCATGATGTATGCAAGTTTTCCTAACACATGTACAATCTGGGGGTCCTTTATTTTTCAACCAGGTTTCTTGAAACCGGCTTATTTAATAACCTTTCCATAGGTTGGAACATCCTTGACATCTTGAAATAATGGGATTTGAGCACTAATGTTTTTGAGTTAATCAAGTATGTTAAAAGCGTCACCTTCGAAAGGCTTAGGATTTTCAGCTTGCAACCTTTGTGAGAAAGGAGGAGATGATTTTTGGGGTGCATCAGGCGGTGCGACTATTCTTTTTGAAGAAGTATGGGGCTCAACCAGATGGTTTATTTATTCTTCGAATACATCTGCAATAACAAGAGGAGTTGGAGCCGTGAGTGTGGTACCTGATCAAAAATGGATATCATTTATATTTATAGCATAGGCAGGGTATTGGGTAGGTTATGTTACATAGACATTCTGTTGCTGGGGTAGAGGCCTATTGTTTGGATTTGGTTGAGGTTGGGCAAGAAGTTGAGTAGATTGTGGAGGTGTAGCAGTGGTTGCAAGAGGTGAAAAAGTGCTTGTTGTTGTGGTTGAGGAGGTGGTTGCAGGAATCCTTGTGGCTGGTTTGGCCATTGTTGACCTCCTCACCATTGTTGATTCTATTGCCAATTACCCTGTGGTGGTTTCCATGCCCCTTGGGCTTATTTCCAATTCCCTTGGGGATTTTTCCATTGAGGATTGGATTAATTTGGCCACTGAGGTTGGGGATTATTCCAAGGAGGGTATTGATTATTCATAGAAGGTTACTATTGATTACTATAAAATGGACTAGTAAATGTAAGATGATCCTGAGGCATACCTTGTCATTGGGCCCATGGTCTTCATTGAGCAATGAAGAATACTTGGTCACCTTCTCCTTCAACTTGCTTGAAATCAGTGGGTAACTGATTAGCCTCCAGATTAGCACCAACTTGCACTGACAATCTCTCTTCTTCTGTCTGCAACGGGGACAAAATTTTGCCAAAATAGCTTTTGCCTCATCATGCTTCTTCTTTTCCTGCATTGTATCTAGTCTTGTGGCCATGTTATTGATGATATCTTGCTTGAAGTCAGACAATAGATGAGTTATTTATGTCTGTGAGGCTCCAGTACCATTTTTTTTGCCTGCAATGGCCCTATATCCTTGACTTTTCTTAGCAGTAGCTCTGGAGTAATTGAGGCATATTTTATTGATATCATCCCATGTAGATTGGGTGATATCTCCTCCTGCCATCAGGTCCAGTGCTTCTATGCACCCTTCATTAATATCCCTTAGGAAGAGTAACTTTTGAGACTCTTGGTTGAGCTGATGTTGAGTGTTTTTCTATAGACTGAACAAAAATCTTGACACATAATCTTCCAGGCTCTCATCCTCTTTCTATGTCATCTTAAAATTGTTGTCCCCTCTCATATCATTTTCTCTGCATTACTCCTTAAACTTTCTCAAGAAATCACTCTTCATTTCATCCCAATCATGGATGACATCCTAGCCTAAGCCCATGAACCACCTCAAAGCAAACTCCTTTAGAGTTGCAGGAAACAATTTGAGCCTATGGGGATATGTGGTGTAGTCATAAATGCGATAGATGATATCAAACTTGAAGAGAAAGGTATATGGTTCCTTTGTCAGGAGTCCATAAAACTTGGGGAGGGATGAAGATGGAATATTCTTGAGATTGTTGTTGTCACATTGATCAGTGATTGGAAATGGAAAAGTAGGAGGATTCGCCATCCTGGATGGACCTTGAGGTTGATTCTGAGGCTGGTAGATGATTAAAGGCAATGGATTTTTGTCTTCTTGATGCTCAATATATTGAATTCTTAGATTGGCCAAGGCTTCAACAAAATGATTAAACTTGGGTGGTTCTTCAGGAAGGTAATAGCCCAATGGATCACCTTCTGAAGTTGACAATGACGATGATGAAATAGGAAGGTTTATAATGGCATCCACAATTGACCCTCTTCTTCTTCTTCTTTAGGCACAAATATTTCTCCTAATTGGTTGTCGAGGTGAGTTGGCAAGTACCTTCCTAGAGTGTCTCTTCTTCTTCTTCTTCTTCTATGCATACAACTGGAATGAAGTTTTGCGGTATTTGGTTGGGAAATTTTTGGAGGTGAATTCTACTTTACTCAAAATAGGATAATGAAAGCATAAACTAAAGAAAATTCTACAAATGGTTGAGTTAACACTAGGATCGACACCATCCCTGACAATGACGCAAAAAATGATTGATTTTAGAAAGGGATTAAAACTAAGCTTATCACCAAGACTCAAGGATTGGACATCCTTTCAAGAAGCTATCTTCCTTATCATAAAAACTCATTTAATTATCAACCTAGGGACGTGATACTTGAAACGGGCCAGCAAGATATATGCACCAAGAATTGACTCGGACCAGGCTATTGTTGCAGGAAACGAATTGCTTTGAAAGGAACGCTAGTATATGGCTATAGGAAATGAAATGGTTGAGAAATGAATGCAGAATTATTAAAGCTTGAAGAATGAAAATCTTGAAACTCCAAACCACAATGTTTCAATTGTTTTTCCACTTTGGCTACAAGAAGCAACAACTGACCTGTAGCTTTGGCCGTAGGAACAGTTTCACACTTAGAATTGAAACAACAAGATTCAGGAATGAAAAATACAGAAATAAATCTACCTGGATTCCTCACCAAGTGGCCCCCCTTGGATGAGTATCCAAAACTCAATTATAGAATATTAGCTCTCAACACTTCAATATCATTGATTCAAGAATGAAGTAAAATTGTATTCATGAAAGCTAGAAAATAACAGATTGTAAACTATATCTTTGAAAACTAACAATGCCCTCCTTCTCACGCAGGAGTGGGGCTTTATTTAAAGGAAAAAAATCTAACAAATAACTGCTCACACCATAAAACAAGCAGAGAATTTATTATACATCTAGAAAGGAGGAAAGAGAAAATTAGAATAGTAGGAAAGGAACTGTCACAATAGCAAAGAAGAAAAAATCTAGCTTCTCACTATTTCCTAGATCTTCGAAAGAACATGATAACTTCTTGACCTGATCCTTGTTAAGTTTTTGCCACCTTCATCTTCTCGCAACTGCAACATGAGTTGCATTAACTCCTTCGTCAATCGGCTCGTTGTAGGACCAAGTCTGATTGTCCAGTGCATGGGCGCATTTATCTGGTCATGTTTCTTTACTTATCACGATCTGCACCAAGGTGTTAGAATACAAACATCCAAGATAAAATCAACCAAACATGCACATGCATTCATTTTCATTCAAACAACATATTTACTTATAAAACATAGCCACATAATCATCATATTTAATATAACATTTATGGATAGGTATGCATGTCAAAGTCTTGAAAACATATCAGATGTCTTCATGGTTGCATGCCACTTAATATCATAAAGATAGCATATTAGTTTGGAGAAAAGTATAATGAAACTAGAAAACATGACATGGAAAAAACTATCCTCGGGATTAAAAAGATGGCATAAATATGCCTTATCACTCCTTATCTTGGAACTGGAACTCTCACCAAGATTCAATTTTCTTTTTACTGAATGTACTGCACTACATTAGCTTCATCTTTCTTTTCAATATCACCGGTCTTCCCAATTGTAGTAGTTGAAACAGGTATCTCTAGCTCTACAGTTTTATCCTTTTGTCCTTCATATTTACCTTGCACATTTGCAATTTCAACATTAGGATCTTGTTTTGGTGTATCAAAAGGTAAATCACCTATAATATATTCAATTACTTGTTCAGTAGAAACAAGTTCTTCTATTGCCACCTCCTCTTGAGTAATTTCTACTAGTCTGTGTTCCTTCAATTTATCCTTCGTGATTACAATTGTGTCATCATGTACTGCTTGAGATTCACTAATAAGTATCTTGCATACTCTAGCTCTTGTTTTGAATCTAGGTCTCATTGCCTCAATTAAAAGTGTTACATCTTTAATAGGTAATTCATCCTTTAGTAGGATTAATGCTTGCTCCAAAATTTCTCTGTCTTTATTTAGAGCATCTCTCCATCTCACCTTAATCTTCTTAGATAGTGAATTGGGTACAGTCTTATGTAATTCACTAAGTCATCTACAAAACTTATGCAAACTAAAAACAATAGCATCCTCTATATTTTGTTTATCTGCATCATCAAAGTTCTCAAAACATTAGTTTGCATCAGTTACACCACCATATTGCTTAATACTCTCTGCTATGATATTTGTAGTCAAAATTATGAAATTCTTAGGATTAACTGACTTCTTAGTTTCCATGCCAACTAGTTTAGATTTATTGTCACTAGCCTTCAACTCTGCTTGATCTTTGTCTGAATCAGTTTTAGGTTCATCTTCTTCAGTAGTAGGCTTCTTGTCTCTTTTTCTCTTAGACTCTTTGTAACCATGAGTCATTCCTTTATTTCTCTTGTAAGTCCTTTGTTTTGTCACAAATGTTTTCTTTGCTTCCTTCATCATCTTCTTCTTCTCTTTTAGCACCGTGGAACTCCTAGTAGTTCTACCTATTGCCTTACCGATTGTAGGAGCAACAATCTCTACATCATCCTTTTCTTCAACAACAACAGAAGTTCCTACTTGTTCAGTTTCAAACTTCATTCTAATCTTACTCATCATATCTTTTGTAATGCCACTCTTCTTGGCTAAATCATTAAACTTTTTCCTAACTCTTCTCTATATCACAAGTGCCTTCAACTGTGAATGTATTTTCAAATAGGTTTATTCATTACCAAACCTAGGAGTAGTGACATCAATCGGTTTGGACAATAACTCATCAACATGAAGTGGCACAATATTACCATTAACTTCATAACCCATCGGTAAAGTCCAAGAAGTTCTTGGATATACCACATGCAACATGCATGTATCAGTATCCACGATAAAACATATATCATTTTTATATTTTTCTACAATAATGGTTGGGATACGTTCCCTCTCATGCATTCATTTCTGAAAATCTTTAAAATAGAACCACATAGATATGTTGAAGTTATTTCCTAATATCTTTATGCATTGTTTAATCTGTACTACCACATGTCTATCAGTTTACCACTAAATCTAACCAATGCCAGGAAACTAATTATGCAAATAGAAAAATATATATACCAGTAGTGAACCATAATTAAAATATTATTTCTTGTCTTTCTTGATTCTTTCCACGTTCACAAAGAACTGGCCTCTCATGACCTCACATAGATCGTATCAAGTTTTTTCCTTTATCATCCGATAGACTGCATGAATTCATCCACCATACACATTGTTCAATCAAATTGACTGATAAACCTTGTAACTGATCACCATTGAAGCAAACTTCACTTCAACATCTTCTATGTCATTGATTATCATAGCACATTGATCTTGCTTTAACTTTGTAAGACGAGTGACCTCACCAGCTAGAATAGTTCTTAGAATAGGTACATCACCGATTGCACATAACCCAGTCACCCCATGCATAATATCCTTGGTAATCTTGTGCGGTCTATCCAACCATAGGAACTAATCGTGGACTCGACTCAATACATCTAATCCAATCAGTTTCAAAATCGTCGAGTAGTTCAACAACATATGCGAAATCTGTATCAGTCAAATGCTTATGCTCATCCTTCAAATCAGCACCATCACAGAGTCCAGTAAATATATTGATAATAGCATTGTAACCGAGATCTTCAATCTTGCAATGAATAAAGGATCTCACATCTTTAGTTAACAACACGTCATGAGGTATCGAAGAAAGAGCACCAGCGGGATCATTTTATGCCTCCTTCGAAGGATGTAACTTTAAAATTAGCCTCGAATTATCAATAATCTCAACGAACATAGGTGTATCCATAATGCTAACAATTATCACCACAAAATAGAACCTCCGCAACACAAAGATACCACATCAGCTCGTTGCAAGAGTTCTCCAAACACCGCTTCACTTCAAGTATGAAATCACTATCTCCTATTCACAATCACTTCAAAACACTTTGAAATTACTTATCATATGCTCGCAAATACACTTATTAGCTTGTAGAATGTAAAGTGACAACAGAACTTCACTTTATCCCTTTATAACGTCTCAATACCAAGCATTAAATACAAACGGACAAATAGAAACCTTAACTGGTCACAATGGTTAGAAACATAAAGTTAACTATGTCTTTGAACCAAAAACATTGTGCAGTTGCATAGAATCATATGCAATGCAACATACTTCATCAGATTCTTTCATAACATCATTAGGCATCTAGATATGCTAATAAATCTTACCGCGCACACAATCTTAGGGGATAGATTATAGATTTTACTTGATTTTCTCCCCCCTAAGCCAATAGATATGAGTTAGTCAGATGATAAAGTCTCCACATTACCCAATGTAGTGGAGATCTCTGTCATTTCATAAGCTTTTAATTCCCCTTTCTTTACCCATCTATCCTTCATCTTCTTCTTGATTCCTTCAACATCTACAACCTTCTTGCCTTTATCATTATCAGGCCTATTCACCGATTGACCTCCAGTGTTGTTCTTCTTAGCTCTGCAAGAGCTAGCAAGATGTCCAATCTCATTGCAATTGAAACACACCATATCGGTTTGTCTCCATGGTCCAACATTACCTTTGCTAGTTCTCATTCCACAATTCATTGTTGTGTGTCCAAAGTTGTGACAAATAGAACATGCAACATTGAATTGTCTCTCCCTTTGGTAAGGGTTTCCTCGGTTCACAGGTTGCTTTTCATTGTTGATTCTAGTCCTGCACTAATTACCCTTGTGACCATACTTGTTACAGTAATAACAATTACCGTAAAAATCATTAGTCTTAGTACTATAACCAGCAGATCTACCAAAAGAATTTGCAAACCTAGGAACAAAGGGTTTAGGTTTAGACCAACAAACAATTGCAGTATGTCCTTCCTGGTGACAATTGAAACATACTGTTCTATAGCTCCTCTTACCAACTTTGTTGTTTTTCACCTTAGGTGCAGTCTTTTCTTCTGCATGAGTATCTTTTGTACCAGATGACTCACCAACTTCAAATTTGGAAAAACCTATACTTTGTTTCTCATTATTTCTCCTTTGTCTTGTGAGTTGTTCATCAAATTTAGCAGAACTCTTGTTGAATTTGTCCAACAGATCATTAGCACTCTTCAACTCTTCTTTCAAGTTTCCATTCACAATTCTCATAACTTCATTCTCTCTTATGATATCAGTATTTTCTTCATTAGTATCATGAAGGGGTTCCCTCAATGTAGTAACTTCTTGCTCATATTTGAAAAGCTCATCCACCTTAGCTACTAGGGTTTCATCTTTGGATTTTAGGGCATCCTCAACAACTTTCTTAGCTTTTTCTGCAACTCTCCTTGCTTCTAGCTCTTCACCCATTCTTATTGAGAAAATTTTCAAATCCCTTTGCATATTCTTCTTATCTTGCTTCATCTTTTCAAGCACCCTGTGCATATCCTTATTTTCCTTGGCAAGCTACTCATTCTCTAAGGCTACAGTTTCAATTTTAGATTCATTAGATCCACTTTGCTCAGAAAATTATTTGATGAGATCTTGGCTATCACTCAGTTGTTTGAGAAGCTCATGTCTCGCAGCCCTAGAGATCTTGAACTAATCTTTAAGTTTCTCAATCATGTCTCCAGCTTCAGCAAGTTGTCTTCTATAAATCTCCATATCTTCCTTAAGGATCTCACCCAAGTTGTTAGGCTTCTTCAAGGGCACAAGGATGTGATACAAATTGTTAATATATACAAGCACTAAGAGGGGGGGGGGGGGGAATCAGTGTAAACATAGAATNATTGTTAATATATACAAGCACTAAGAGGGGGGGGGGGGTGAATCAGTGTAAACATAGAATGTACTATTTCAACCAATAATCTACTTATGCATGTAAACAACTTCCACAAAATCAAACAAGCAATTGTAACTATGTAATATAAGTGAAGTAATTCAAGTAACCACAAAGCATGAACCATAACACCACTATTTTTTATCATGGAAACCCTTGTAAGAGGGTGAAAACCACAGTGGGGATGATGCCCCCAAATCTCTTCACTGCAGTAAACGAGTTTCCCTGTTAGGAGCTTACAATACCCTATTAGGGGCTCACTCAGTTAAGAGTGATGAGTACCTTGTTAGAAGTACAAAGAGACCTATTAAGATCTACCTCACTAGAGGATTTAGAACCCCTTCTTAGAAGTCACCTTGTTATAGGATTTATACAAAAATAATTGTTAGAGCCTACCCTATTAAGGGATTTAACCTTGCTAACCTATTAGAGTTAGCCTTGAGCAATGAACTCAAATCACTGATCTTGAGTGGCACGACTTTCCTGTAAGATCCAATTCAATTTATGAACTCTTAACACAATCCTCTATCTTTGTCTCTGATCACAACCACCAGAAATATGAACACCAACCACCAATCTTTTATTTAACATTCCTTTATATAAATGTTTTTAAGTCGGTTAAAACATTAAAAATAATCCACAAGTCGTCCCTCAACTTTGACTTAACTCATGAAAATATGCGCCAAAAAAACTTAATAATTTGGCCCAAAACGTAATACAAACATTTATTACAAAACCCTGACATTAACTTAACCGCCTTGACCATCTGATCATTAAGAACCAATCGATAACTCAACCGGTTCATATAGAATAATCATCAAAATACTAACTTTCATAAAATGTTGAGTTAACTGTGGCAGTCATACATTTGAACTTCTTTGACCATAGGGATGTACCAGTAACAATCACATCACCCAATGTGCTCACCATCTCGAGCGCTACTCAAAACACATTATGTTCACTGTCTTCATGTTCACGGGTCAAAACACTTAGCACGTCTGCTTCACCTAATCATCTTTTTGATCACTAACATCAACCTATTCATATAATCTAATAGAGTTAATAATCTATCATCAATGACAAACTCAAATTCATTGTTTCACCTCCAAAATCCATCATAATGCCAACATCTTATTCATGTCCTTGTTCTAAGCCAAGTGTACACAATGTCTTGGTCATGTCCTTGGCGTAGACCAAGTGGACGAAATGTTTTTTCTTTGTCCTTGGTGAAGACTGAGTAGACAAGCTTATTGTGTTGGCCTCCATCTTTGATTTGAGCCATAGGACTAAGTGCGTTGAGTAGGCATGGGGAGTAGCTCCTTATGCAGACCCCATCCTAGAAATGGTCACATAGGCTACATTGAGGAGTTTCTTAAAAAGTGAAAACATAATAAAATAAATTGAGTATAAACATTAAACAAGACAAATTATTATTGTGGAAACCATTGAATCCTCGGATATCATGAGTGACCCATGTAGGTGGTAGATGGTACTTGAATCCCTGGGTGTTAGATATTGACTTGTAAGGGGAGTGGAAATCATTAAATCTCCAGATATCATGAGTGACTTGTGCAGGTGGTAGATGATACTTCTGCCCCGGACTTCATTTTTGCACTGTTTAGGTGGGGATCCTCCCTATGGTTGGTACTCTTGTACCTAGGTCTAGTAGTAGTGAGTAGCGACCCTAGTGTATTGTGGTTGTGTTGCGCTACATTTCACTTTGGACATTGGTCCACATTTTGAGTGTTCTCTATGGATTATTGTATTCTACATTTGTGTGTTGAATTTGACCTTTGTACTGTCCTCAAATTTTTGCATTGATTGGCGTGTGTGTTAGCCATCTTTGGTGTGTGATTATCTTGTGTTTGTGTTTGGGTTACTATCTCTGCAAGCATGGTGGGGTGGGCTTGAGGGTTACACATGTTAGGGTGGCATTGCACGTCACTTCTAGGGACCGATGTACAGGTGGTAGACTTCTTTCAATGATGGAGTTCCAAGCATGATGTGTTCTTTATTTCCCTCTTTACTCTTTCAGTATTTTTATGTTAGATAGTTGTTATTTCTTTTAGTAGTTGATCTCAATGATTTAATACCTTTATTGTGGGTATTTGGTACTCCCCAGTGTGGATCAAGCCTTGTATTTTAGCCATACATTGGTGTCGGCAAGTCTACCTTGTTATCAAACTGAGAGAACCTTGTTCAAGAGGGTTTATAGTTCATTTTGGTGTTTTGTAGGATAACCTAGCACATATTTTTGTTATCTTAGCGCATATGTCCATTATTTTGGCACATATGCCCAATATTTTAGTGCATATACATGATCTTTTAGCGCAAATATAGAATAGAGTAGTGCATTTACACTCAGTTCTAGTGCATTTGTTTTACCAGATTAGTGCATCTGTGACAGTTCGATGTTCCACTGGGTTTGTGTTAAAAGAGATTTCATATTTAGATTCCTTATGATTTCAGGATGGTTTTCAAGTATTTACATCTCATTTCTGTATCTATTGAGTGTTGTTAGGTTTAATTTTCAATTTGGGCTTAAAACGAACCTTGTTTTGGATTGCAATGAGAATGAACTTGTCTCCTTGATTGGAAACCATTGACGATGGTTTGGTCTTATCTCGTGATATTTGTGGATGTGGTCTAGACCCTCGTGTGGTGGCTTGAACGTGTTTGTTTTTTATTTCTGATTAGGGTTGTCTTGGAACCCTTGGAAGTACATCTGAGTCTTTTGCTTGTGCATGATTGTGTGACAATCGTGATTTACTTCTTATGGTTGCATCTGTGCTTATGCTTCATGGTTATATTGCACTGATGTACTTGTTTTTAGTCTTCCTTTCAAAAAAAAATTCTATGCATATTTTAACCATGTGTTCCAAGGGTTCCTTGGTGGCGCATTACACGTGGCATTAGAGCCCATGTTCATATGATGGGATATTTTGGTATATGTTGTCAACATAGTTGATGTTGTTGGCACAAAAGTGCACATGTGTTGTGTCGTGAGTAGTGGTAGCTCATTGCTTAGGATCCTAGTGTGGAATTATTGAGTGTTTTGGAATAACCAACCCGAGTAGCATGTGGTGGAGGAAGAGTACCTCCTAGATCTTTGCACCCTTCAAGGATGGATGTTACCCTTGTGCGAGAACCTCTTCAGAGAAATTCAAACTGTTTGGTTGGTGTGTTGCTCCCTAGTTTTGAGTGTTTTGTGACCCTTGTGTGGTATGAGTGTGTGGATTCCTTGACAAATATGGTCATGTTTCCATTTGTTATAGCATGATAGCAGATATGTATATGAATTTTCTTGGATAATTAGTATCCCTTGAGTGGCTCACTTGCTTGTGTGACCCTACTTGGACAGAGTTATTGATTGGTGTCCATGCAAGGCCTTAAGTGACTATTGATTGACTCCCTATGGGGGTGTGGTGCACTATATTTTAGTTATTATTGCATTAATGTGAGAGTAAATTAAATGATTTGTGTTGGTTATATGTTGGAATCTTATTTATTGCATTAAAATGTATTCCACTCGAAGAGAAATAGTTGTGCACCATTGCATTCATGAAAAGAAGCATTCATTGGTAATTAGAAGTGAAATTAACTTTATATGATAGAATATTTGGGTTAATGACTTGTGTCCCAAAATTGCATGGTTCCCTAATCTATGGAGGAATTATGTGTTTGTGGATGTGAAACGTCATGTTGAATTGTTCCCTTCAGTGGTATCATGTGTACCTAACATTTTAATATTTGTAACCTTGTGAGGTGGGTTGTGTTGTATTTCTATAGCCAATTTTTGGTGACTCGTGATGCATGTTATGCATGTCCCCAATGTGGGAAGAACCTACATGGTTGTTGGTAAATTATTCCTTGATCTATCATTGCGTAATCTCTCTTGTGAGAATGAGTTGAGAACCCCTTTGAAAGATCAAAGTCTCATGTTTCAGCCTTTTGTGTGTATTACCTTGTAATGTTTTGCTATTGGTGAACTTGTGTTGTGCATTCAGTATATATTTTGAGGATGTTCTTAGACCTCCTTCTGATTGTAACCTTGCATAGTTAAATTATTTCATTGTATGGAAAGGTAAAGGAATTAGAATTGAGAAAGAAAATTGTTGTATTTATTAGTGTATAGTGTGGCATATGATTGGAATCATAGATGGTTCACTGATTTGCATGTTTGGGTATGTTCTCTAACATTGCTGAGTTTTTGTGTTCCTCGATACCATGTGACGGTTACTCCCTCTGATGTGACTAATATTGGTCACAATGTTTCATGAATGTATTTCATGATTGGTGATTTATTTTATTTTCCTTATGGATTATTCCAAGTGTTGTGTGGGCTAGAATTGAATTTTGGATTTTCTTACGCATGGACTAGTTGCCAAAACTTTCTCGTCTATCTATTTGTGACATTCGTCACATTTAATTTATTATTGAACTGAGCTCATCCTGGAATTTATTGTTGGAATTGATGATTCCCCCTGTTGGGTTTTTCCTTTTTAGTTTCATGGTGACTATTATGAATGTTTGGTATTGCTTCCTTGTTTTATGTTCAGTGTGATTCTGTCATTTTCAATGCAGACCTCTGATAGTATGTGCAAGGGAGAACACCATAGAGAAAATACTACACTATGCTTGTTGATTAACTGTAACGATGCTAATGAGAATGTCTTCTTATTTAAATTTTGATAAAATATTATTTTGTACATGAAAAGAAGTGCATGAAACATTAAACCTTCTTTTGTATGGATGTTAGTAGCTGCATTGTGCAATTGATGAGTAAATGTGTACCATGTTTTACGAGATTAGAAATTGCATGATCTTTAAGAAAATTGTTAAGAATGGATGGTTGATTTTGGTAGACCACCAATGTGCATTAGTTAGAATCATGATATATAATGCTATTTTATGTTAATGTCAATGCATATCTTCTGCATTTTTGGTTGAGCTTAGATGTCACATCAAATTATGGTGTGTATGCTTATAGTAATTCTGGTTACTCCCATGCCTATAATATTAAGATCTTGACTGTCATGTAATATTTAGATCTTGAGTGTTCTCTTGCCTAGCCTTATTTATTTTAGTTAGTTGGGTGTGACTTAGTCAACCTATGAGATTTAACCTTGGTTGGGGTTCTTGAGACCATGTCTTGTTTTTGTGCTTGTTTGTCTAGGAGTGGTTGTGGAGGTGATTTGGGCACCACTGTTATGGGTTATCAATTGCCTCCAAGTGTTCTTTGGGCCACTGTTGTAATTGGTTCCCTAACTTTCTTTTTTGGCTGACATAGTGTGGGGAGATAGAGTCTCCCTTTCCATTCTTTGACACTCCCTTAGTTATATCTCTATATGATTATATATACGATATTATATTGGCACAAGGTCTTCACTGAAGGGACAATACAATACCACATACATTCATATCGGGGGGTTTAATATGAGCAAAAAAAGGGGGCAATATATTGCCTAAATAGGGGGGGGGGGTTTCGGCGTGGGGGTGGGG
>MU224603.1:121061-140113 GCA_018584345.1 Thuja plicata
AAATGGGTGTGGGGGTATTGGGTGGGTATTGGAAGGGGTGACAAAAAAGGAGTTTGGAGCAATGTTTTTTGAAAATGGGGGGATTCTTTAGTAATCCATGAACACACGTGTTATGATTTAGGTTCACTAAGTGAAGCCCCTGTGTATATTGGTTATGTTATCCCTTCTTGGCGAGACTCCATGTTGGAAATTGGATTACTATAGGATTGGTTGTGGTGTGTTATTCCTAGCTTTAGGCTAGAAGGAAACGATATTTGTGTACATATCTTACCCTCCTAAGCTTGGTTATGGATTTGAGGGTATATAAACGTTCACCATTAGGACTAATTTTCACCTTCTTGAAGGTGAGATCATGGTCTAGCTAGGGTGGGTGACCCTTGTTTTCGGCTATAGTTGAGCTCTTGATGTCAGAGAGATCATGTTGATCCTATGCTTAGTGTGTGGTTGGATTTTGAGTATCCCTTCATGTTGGAGGAGTGCAACGTTGAGCCTATGTAGTATGAGTGCTCTTGGTTGTGAGAGACAACCTTTTGTATTTGTACCTCTTTGTACCTTGAGATGGAAGTAGTATTCCTTAGAGAAGTGCATTTTGGTTGAGAATCCTCACCTTTTTTTATTCTTGAGTGAGTAAGCGAGACTTTGATTGGATTAAAGTATGCTCTAGATGAGCATGGTAGCACTTTTTAGTATTTTGGGATGATATTTTCCCCTTGTCCTTAAGTTGTTGACTTGAGATTTTGGGTGCTTTGGTCTTAGAGGAGACCTTAATGGGCACTATTTTAGCGTCTAGATGCTCTGTTATGAGGAAGTGTGGATAGTGTATGTCGTGTTTGGAAGAGATCATGGCTAGACACATTTTTCCTAGCATGTATTATGATTCCTTTGTAGGAATTCAAGAGTTGTTGATGCTCTTTTCAACGTGTGTTGATCCTTTTAGCAGTTGTGGGGGCTTGTTGGTAAGGAGTTGGTGTGGTTTGGCCAGACATGTGGAGGAGTTGTATGGCTCTTTTTTGTGTTTGTCTTTGGTTGTGGATCTCACACTTGTGTGCTCTATGGTGTGACTTGCAGGCTTCTAGGATTAAGCCTAGTCCTTAGGGGGGTGATATAGTTCCTCTCTCATTTTCTTTGTGCATGCCATCCTGATGGATGGGGTTTCAACATTATGCAAGTTAGTGCTTCTATGTTTTGTCAGATATTTTCTTGTGTTGTATGATCATGTTGGACCTATGAGAGGTATGTACCTTCAAGGTGATCTGATTTATGTTGTTTCATCATCAAGTTGTTTATGCACTTATGCTTGATTGTGAGAATCATTGTGTTATGGCTTGTTGCATATCAGATTTGGGATGATAGACCTTCTAAGACTATTTTGAGAGTTATGTGGACTCATTGTGTTCTTGGTGATCTGACCCTGACCTTAAATATTTTATGTGATTCAGTGAGTATTCCCATGTTATGATTTTGTATTGGCATTGTGAGATGCACCCAACTCCGTTTGTTCTTGTGTTCATTTCTGAGATTACTGCTATGGTTTGATGGTATCTAGTTTATATGACTCATGAGACATTGTTAATTATATGGCTTATGATGTGAGTGATGGTTCCACTGATCTATGTGTTATTGGCTACTGGGTTAGGATTGTTATATTATTTAGATGTTATCTGGATTGGGGATCAATATATTTGTATCATGATGTTGTTATTCCATGATTATTCGTGTGATGTAATCTGGTGGTTACACTATGTGATGCATTTGATTATCGTATATTATAAATTAGTTACTAGTATCATTGCTAATTTAAATGTTAGATTGTGTTGTTATTATCATTTTGATCACATCTGCATGATGATGATTTATGATGATATCTTGTGTATTTTAGATTCAAGAACATTGAATTAATATATTATGATAATTATCATTGATTTCTAGTTATTGTGTCTTATGTGTAGTTGGATATTTTAATTGAGATTTTCATTGATATATGCTCATATTGTTGTAAATAAGTATTTTATGTTAATTTAAATTAGATGATGTTCATTTCTATGCTCATGTAATTGTTATGGGTTATGCTTGATGTGATTGTATGAAGTGAGACGAAGTCGTAGTTACTCATCCATGAGGTCCACACAATGTCTTGTTCTCCTTTGCTGTTTGATTTTATGTATCTTCATGTGCTTTGACTATTTATACTCCGAGAAGATACACTTGATGTGTGTATGTTTTAGTGAACATGTACCAGACATTGTTCCGACTGAGCTGTTGGTTGGAGCGTGTCTTATCCCCGACAGTGGCACATGAGATAATCTCACCAGCTATTCATTATTGAGCCAATATCGTCTCTGTATGGATGTTGTATCTATGCTTATATATTATACCTCCAATACATGTGGGTAAATCCAGACTTCATATGCACATTGAGTTAGACCAGTATTCATGTTTGTGCATTTAGATTTCCCGCAGTTGTCATGGTTGAGTTAGAATTTTATATGTCGATTGAATTGTTTGGGGATTTGATTTTTTTAGTGACTAATTAGCCGTAGTTGAATTACATTTAATTGGAATTGATTTAATTTAAATTTGAGAAGTCTTTAGTCGCCCTAATTTATTTAAGTGATTTATTTTAAAGTCTTTTTGGGCTTTTGGCAAAATGCAACTTTATATTTTAGGAAAGAGTTCATTTTCCTCACTTAGCATTTGGTGAATTTGGATTTTGCTCCAAATTGGGTTGGAGAAAATCATTGATTTTCTCATTACATATTTGATCCATTTGTCAGATCCACATGTGAAGCGACTCATTGGATTTGTGTCATCGTTGCTATTCTTTTCGTGGAGTTATTTGCATCTTCATGCAGATTTATTTTATTCTCTCCATTTTTGTATTTCCCACTTGATGTGAGGTAGGGAATCTCAAATCTTTTTTTTCTTTATCTTTTTGAGTGAAGTAAAGTGATTTAGTTTCGTGGGTTGAGAATTTGAATTCCCCCACAATTTCATAGCATTTCATTGCATGATTGGGTCCATGTGTTTCATGTTTTGGAAACTGAAAATTATAAATTTTGTGGAGTTTTTCTACAATTTTTTTTGTGTGTGCTCAAAATAGGAATTTTATTAGATATTTTTGATGTATGGTATATTTAAGAAAATGATTTGTAATTTTGTGGCTTGATTCCAAGATCATTTTGGGCATTTTTTAGCTCACCTCAATTTGTGTGCTTTCCAAAATTGTTGACCATCATGTTTGGCATGTTTTAAATGTTGGAATTAATAGATTCTCGTGATTTTAGTAAGATCATGCTATCAAAATATATTGAGGACATTCTGGGCAATAGCTAATGTGATCCAAACTTACCTTTTTGATGTAAAATGATGATTTTGGAACCTTTATTGGTTTTTGTCCAAATTTGGCATTTATTGTATTATGTGGCTTATTGAGGTTTCCTTGTGTCCTAACAAGATGTTTCTTAGATTTAATTGGAATCCATGCTCTTGGAAAAGTGGCCAAATGAGTTATTTGTTGTTTGTGCCCTTGTTTGCATTCGCTCGGTTTTCATGCCTTAAGTGTTTTGGAGTTGTTTTGGCCTTTAGTGATTGTTTGGTTATGTTATCCGTGTCCTTGGTGTAGACCAAGTAGACTATGTATGCTTTACATGCATGTCCTTGGTGTAGACCAAGTGTACACAACTTTTTTATTTATGTCCTTAGTGTAGACCAAGTGGATACAACTTCTTATTTATTTCCTTGGTGTAGACCAAGTGGATAAAACTTCTTATTCATGTCCTTGGTGTAGAACAAGTGGACACAACTTATTATTCATGTCCTTGGTGTAGACCAATTGGACAAAGTGTTTTGTTTATGTCCTCGATGAAGAATGAGTGGACAAGCTTATTGTGTTGATCTTTGTCTTAGATGTTGAGCTATAGACTAGGTGTATTGAGTAGGCATGGGGAGTAGCTCCTTATGTGGACCCTGACCCAGAAGTGGTCACATGGCCTACGTCAAGGAGTTTCTTAAAAAGTGAAAACATAATAAAATAAATTGGGTTTAAATATTAAACAAGATAAATTGGTTAAGTTGCTAATGCTTCCGGATTTGATTGTGTGTGTAGTTTTTGCATAAATGTTTTAGATCACACTCTGTGATCTTTCATCCTAATGGTGGATCACAAAGTGTGATTTGAAATGTTGATGCAAAAAATACATACACACTCAAATCCAGAAGCATTAGCAACTTAACTTCATGGATTGTGGAAATCTAATGGCATTAGGATAAATTGGTATTGTGAAAATCATTGAATCCCTGAATGTCACGAGTGACCCATGTGGGTGGTAGATGGTACTTGAATCCCTGGATGTCAGGCACTGGAAATCATTGAATCCCTGGATGTCATGAGTGACCCGTACGGGTGGTAGACAATACTTGTTCCCCAAACTTCAATATTGGTCTACGCGGGTGCGAATACTCCCTATGGTTGGTACTCTCACGTCTAAGTATAGTAGTAGTGAGTAGAAACCCTGGTGTACTATGGTTGTGTTGCATTGTATTGCACTCCAGACGTTGGTCCACATGTTGAGTGTTCTCCATGGATTACTATATTATGCATTTATGTGTTGCGTCTGACCTTTGTACCATCCTCTAAGTTTTGCATTGATTGGCGTGTGTGTTATTCATCTTGGATGTGTGATTACCTTATATTTGTGGTCAAGTTTTTAATTCCATGAGCACGATGGGGTGGCTTTGAGGGTTCCACATGGTAGGGTTGTTTTTTACATTACTATTGGGGACTGGTGTACAAGTGACAAAAAAATTTTAGTGATGGAGTTTTGAGCGTGATGTTTTGTTTCTTTCCCTCTTTATTCTTTCAATACTTGCTTATGTTAGATAGTTGTTATTGCTTTTAGTAGTTGATCTCGAGTGTTTACTACCTTGATTGTGGGTATTTGGTACTCCATGGTGTGGAGAAATCCTTGTATTTTAATTATATCTTGGTGTCGGTAAGCCTACCATGTTATCAATTGGAGAGAACCTCTTTTAGGAGGGTTTCTAGTTCATTTTGGTGTTTTATAAGGTATCCTAGCGCATCTGTTCATTCTTTTAGCACATATGTTGAGTATTTTGGCACATATACAAAATAGAGTAGCACATTTACACTCTATTCTAGTGCATTTATTTTACTAGATTAGTGCATCTGTGACAGTTTGGTGTTCCATTAGGTCTGTGCAAAAATAGATTTCACATTTAGATTCCTTATGTTTTCAAAATACTTTTCAAGTATTTCCATCTTGTTTTTTATATCTATTTAGTGTTGTTAGTTCACTTTTTGATTTGGGATTAAATGAACCTTGTTTTGGATTGCACTGAGGATGAACTTGTCTCCTCAATTGGTGACCATTGACGATGGTCCAGTCTTATCCTGCGAGGTTTGTGGACATGGTCTGAACTCTCATGTGGTGCTTTGAATGTGTTTGTTTGTTCTTGCTAAGTGATTGGGTTTGTCTTGGAAACCTTGGAAGTACATTTGAGTCTTCCACTTGTGCATGATTGTGTGATGATCATGATTTACTTCTTATGGTTGCATCTTTGTTTATGCTTCATGATTATATTGCACTGAAGTACTAGTTGCTTATCTTCCTTTGAAAAAAAATTGTTCCATGCATATTTTAACTGTGTTTTGAGGGTTCCTTGGTGGGTCATTACAATTTTGGTTTCATTTTGTGATTCTAGAAATTATGGATGGTCTTGATTGGGTTGAAAAAAGGCAGTCAATTTCCATCATCGTAAATTGGAGAATATTGCAAATTTATGTAGGCTAGTTTATAGTTTGAGAATAAATAAATTAGATTAGTTAAAATAAATGTAAGTTACTATGCATTCAAAGTTTGTAAGATTGCTCTTCCACTCACTATTTAAGAATAATTGTGCCATAAAACATGGAAATAGTGAAGTTGACATCCTTGTTACATGATATTGACGATCACAAGTATGCAAGGAATGGTGTTGAAGGTAACGTGGTCAAATATTTTTTGAGAGCCACTAAGTGAATCCTTGCAAAAGGGAGAGCATAATGACCATAATAAATAGAATGGGGTTTTACAATGAATCGACAAGAGTGAAAAATGACAAGATTTCACCAGAGTTTTGAGTTGTGCATGATGTTGATCACCTTGATGTTATTAAAGCAATTGGAATTGTTTGCTTTTTCACTTTTGGTGGAATTAGGAATCAGATACTATATGATCCAGAAGTTGGAGCACGAATAAGTTTTTCAAAGGAAGAGTACCCAAAGAAAAAGGGTCAACAAACAACCTTGAATCACTTCCATTAGAATCTTCTTAAGCTCAAAGACCTAATGAATAATAAGGTTGGTAGAAAAAGGGATGAGAGGAGGCACACATTTACAAAATATTTTATAACAAAATTTTATGAAGAATGAGAGGGAAAATTGTGATTCACATATTTCATCCATTGGAGATTGGAGGCAAATGAGGTAGGCAGTATTTTTGTCATCCCAAACTAGCTTCTCACTTAGGGATTATTTATTGCATAATAAACACCCTATTTGTGTCCCTGAATAAAAGAGGGGGCCTGACATATTTGTGTCCCTTAGAGGTGCAAGAGGGAGGGGGGAGAGATTCTTGTGGGTGCACTTTGTTGCATTTACATTTGGTTGGTTTTTGGTTGAGCACTTGAGGAGACATTAGAGACAGTCGGAGGAGATGTGAACTTTTAAAGGAAAGGTGTCTCTATGCAAATGTGTGGTTGGTAGTTTGTAAAACAAAGGAGGGATTATTTCCACAACAATTGAGGATATGTTAGACACACTTGGAGTAGTTGTGAACTTTCATAGTAAAGTTCTCTCATGTGTAGTACTAGAGAGCATTAGACACACCTAGAGGAGATATGGAATTTTTGAGGAAATATGTCTTATTGTGCATAGAGGGTGGGAACAAATTTATGTTCTCTCATGATGTGCAAATGGCTTCAAGTTCTACAATTAGGAGATCCACTGATGTAATCAATTTAGTTTTTCCTGGGTGAGAGAGGAGGATTGGTTCAAAGGAAGTTCAACAAAATCTCTAGAAGGGTTGGGTTTAAAACCCTTGCAATGTTCCCCTCTTGTTCAAATTAATGTAATAGGGGGGATGTTGGAGAATATTACAATTTTATGCAGGTTAGTTTATAGTTTTAGAATAACTAAATTTGATTAAATGAAATAAAATCTAGTTAATGGGAAGTTACTTTCCCATTAAAGAGTTTTGGTAGTTTTATAATGAAAAATAAGGCTTTATAAAGCTAGTTATGAAGCAGTGTACAATGATCTAAATGAATTAATTTAATATCAAGTTTTGTTTCCATTTTTACTTTTGTGTTTGCAAAATTAACTTATAAATATATGATCAAATTGGAAAAACAAGATTGGCACACAGTTAGGAACCAAAAACTAACATGAGATGCAAATTTATTAACTTTGGGTCATCTAAATTAAGTATTTTGAAAAAGGTGTAGAACTACAATAAGCTAAAAGGACTAGATCTGAAATGCCTGATATTTTTTTTTCTAATTATAAATAGATAATTTGGAACAAAACCATATAGGAATAGCCATGAACAATGATCTTAATCCATCTCATAACTCCATTCAAATGCAAGGGATCTTAATCCAACTCGTAACTATCAACTATAGATCCAAAAATTATGATTTAAACTCCTAAATGTAGCCCACTATCATCCTTTAAAGTACAACAAACTAGGAGACCTTATAAGGCATGGTACACAGAGATTGCCTTTTGTTGCTCCTGTATTACTTCCAAATTATGAATAGTCAAAACATTCTAGTACATTATTTTAAAACAAAACTAATGACATAGATCCAAGCAATAATTGACCTTAAGATTGTCATTTATATTTGTTTTAACTCTTTGATTTTATTGATAAATAAATCACATTGGTTTTTGGGAATCAATTAATGTGGCGGGGAAGGGACAAGGTGGTAATATAAATATGGTAATGGTAGCAATGCATGCAAAATGACATCATTGTTGATATAAGTAATAGGTTTATATGCCTCTCAATTTCAACTCGACCTCATTCCCTCTAGCTCTTCCATTACATCAACCATTATTTCCCTCTATTATCATTCTTTCTTGCAAGTCGAGGCTTATCAAGAGGGAGGTAAGGAGGTTTTCATTCCTTCATTAAGTTATGAAGCTTTTTAGTGTTGAACCAAATTCTTCCTACTTGTCCTATGTTGTTCTCTTTCTTGAAGATTTAATCTCAAATAATATGGTAGAAATATACACTAAATTCTACACACAAGTTAGATTTACCCAATTCACACATGCATCCACAAATATTAAATTTTTTTTCCAATGGATAGAGCAAGGGATATCTGATCTTTTTTTTTTTTGTCTTATTGTAGAACCTTAAGGTGGATTTGATTATCACAGACTGTTGTATGCCATGTGATTTAATGGTTATGATCTTCTAAAAAACATTAAGGTAAATATCACTATGCACTTTCTCCTAGCTACTTCACCAACCTTAACTCTCCTATGCTAAGATTAAGAATCTACCTGTTTAGGGTAAGTGCAAGAAGTTGAATCCACTTTTGGTGGAAGTTTAGGATTCAAAATCCGATTTTGGTGGAAGACATTGTTCTGCAAAATTTTTTCACAAGATTAAAACCCATTATAGATGAGATTGTGTAGATTTCACACACACACATGACCATTTTTTCTTTTTTTTAAAAATAATTGTTAATTAAATAGGTCCATAAGCTTGACAACGAATTTCCTTATATTTTTAATAACTTTAATTTTTGTACTTTTTGAGAAAAATGTATATGACAATGAATTACACATGATTATTTTCACTTCGAAAAAAAACAAGTTTAGGTCAACTTATGCTTGTCGTACATGAAGAATTTTTAGAACAACAATTACATCAAATAAAAAATTAGTAGGAAGGATTTTTATAACAACAATTAGACCGAATAAAAAATTAGTAGGAAATAAATATTCAAAAAAAAATTACGAAAAAAGAATCCTCAACAACTTGAGTACATCTTACAAATAGTTTCCTAAAAGGATTAAAAAAATACTTTCATTTAGGTCAAATTACGGTTGTCTTGCACGAGTATGGTGGGTCTCTAAAAAGTGACTTTTAAGCATTGGTTTTTAGAAACACCTATTACAAATCAATTTGTGTCATATACATATTATTAAAAATTTACATATTTGGAAACTAGACTTTGAGTACTGCATTTTCTAGTACTGACTCATTTTTAGGTTCAATCTTTAAGTGCTTCAAATTTTAGGTCAATTGGGACAAATTTTGAAAAATAGGGAAACCACGTTCACTTTTGGCCAAAAAGTGGACTCAAATTTTTGTTGGCACCCTTCATTTTATTCAAAGTCAAATTTAATAGAACAATTTATAGAAAGCATAATGTCTTAAGTACATACCAGTTATGATGATGTTTTTTAAAGATGAACTGCAACAGATGAAAATTTAATGTGGGTCGGTCCATGGGCGAACATTGATTGAATTAGTCATTTGGAAAGTGACTCAAGAATATGATTTTAAAGTAGTTTTTAGATGTATTACCATTTTGTTACATCCCAATATTTAAAATTTTTATATTTTCTCAGGTGGAGGTGGGGGTCAGGGTTCTCCCTCTGCGGGTCAGGGTGCTCTCTCTACAGGATTGTCAGGTCCCTCTTCCAAGCTTGAGGTGGGGCATCGTTCGAAGAAGAATTTTGTGGAGAGAGGGCCCTTCCATGTTTCCAAGTCTATCACTCTTTCATTGGAGGCAAAGATGGTGGAAGATATTATTCATGTGAGCTCTATCTTTTCTGAATATGGTGTGATTTTCCGATTTAGGGGTTTTTGGCCCAATCTCTCAGAGTTACAGGTTTGGATCTCCCATCATTGGGAGCCTATCATAACATGTACCATCCATATTTTCCCTATGTCTAAAGGGTTTTCCATTGCTAAATTTGAGAATGACGTAGATAAAGATAAGGTTTTGTGTGACCATTTTTTTAGTAGGGAAGATTGCTTCATGTTGATGGTTAAACCATGGCATCCATATTTCAACCCTTCTACTGAAACGTTCAACAAAATGCCTATCTAGGTTAGAATCTACTACCTCCCCCTTCATCTATGGGTGGATTCTTTACTAGAGGAAGTGGGTGAGGCTCTTGGTGACTTCGTGATAGTGGACGAGGAATCCTCTAATATTTTTCATTCGACCTTTGCCCATTTTTTTGTGGATTTATATGTCTCTAAGGGGCTTCCTACAAAGATTAAGCTTGTTTCTCCAAAGGGTAGTTGGATCCAACCTCTAGACTATGAAGGGATCCCCTTCAGGTTTAGAAGACGCTTCCAAATTGGTCATGTGGTGGCTCGATGTGAGCTTGAGAAAATGAAAAAGTCTAATTCATGGTGGAAAGAGACCTCTTCTCAGCATTATTAGGTTTAAAAGAAGTCCTCCTAGAGGAGCTTCTCCCAGGTGGTTGTGCAGGAAATCCCTGTGTATTCTCCTCTTGTTGGTTTGGAGCCGGTTGTTGGTGGTGGTGAGGCCTTTGTGTCGCAGGCTGATTGTGTGGATGCTTCTCTTGCTGGTGATTTTGGATTGGTTGGTACTATTGGGTCTCCTCTTGTTGTGTCACCTAATTGTGCTTCTACCGATATTAGGGTTCTTTTCATTGTGAGTGGTGTTGTCTCTTTTGATGGTGCTATTCCTACTTCTTAGGTGGTTTCTCTTTCTAACAATAGTGTTGTTGGTGATGTGACTGCTGTTGGCCCTATTTCTTAGGAGGTTGTTGGCCATATCCCTAGTTTTTCTCTGGGTGTTGCTGGCATCCCCCCTTTGGGTGTTGGGCATCCAGAGATGGATTTTTTGGCTTGGAAGGGTGCGTCTACTAAGGTGGAAGAGGGTTGAATTATAATACATTGGAAAAATAAATCAGCTCAACCCTCTTTTGATATGACCCTTTGGTAATTTTTTAGGCTGATTTGGGTTGGATTTCTTTCCAATTCCTTCCTCCAGTCTTTGGTTGCACGTTGGTTCTTCATGTGCAAGTTCTTTCCTTGTCATGCAACATTTGGTCTTGGTGGTGGGAGTCTTTTGGCTTTCTCCCCCTTTCTCAGTTTTGTCTTGTCTTGGTCTTGTCTTGTTTCTTGTAGTGGGTGGTCTTGAATATCTTTTTTGGGGGTTTTAGGTCCCACCAATCCTATTATGTTCAAGGTTTCAGGTCCCTTCAAAACCTATTTTTCTCTTAATCAAAACATTTGTATATTTGCATATGTCTTGATGATGGGGCTAAGGAATTTATATTGAAGCCTCTGTAGATAGTAAATATTAAGGAATTGAAAATTCATATAAAGCCATCCAAGCCATTTTGTAGTTGGACCACAAGAAAAAAGTTATCTCTAGAGGGCTAGCATGAAAACGTTAGGAAAGATGGCTTTACTTGAGTGTTATAATGTTTGCTTAATTTTTAGTGGTGTGCCCCTACTTGTTTGACTATAATTGTAACCATTTCTCTTTGTGATCAAATATGAAAAAAATGGGTCATTCTCCAATTTACAAAATTGTACACAAAATTTTATACTATGGCGAGTGTCTTTGTTGGAAATGCCTAAAATTTTTGTTAGATTTTATGCATAGGCTTGTTTTTGTAAGGATGATCCCATAAACCTTTAAGGAAGGATACATTAAAAAAAGTATCATTCCCATGTCTTTTCCAAACATATTTTGTCCCTAATTTGCCTTGTTTGAGTCTTTTTTGAACTTCTTTACACTAGCTTAATTAATTCAAAATCTTATCTTTCAAGCTAAATAATATTAACACTTACTGCTCACGTAAATATAAATTTAAAGAGGTTAACCAAAGCCAATCTAGATATAACTATTTATTCAATCTAAAAATACTGTTAGGATTAAGTAATATTGAGAGGTGGGGGTGAATCAGTATTACAACACTTCAACTAAACTTTAAATCAATTCCACATAAACCATAAACATGATGAAATGAAAAGAGGATAAACAAATAACACAAAACTCATAACACCATTATTTATTGTCGAGGAAGCCATGTCTAAGGGAAAACATCGGTGGGGATGGTACCCACAAGCATGTAATAAAGTATAATGTCCCTGTTAGGAGACCTAGCCCTGTTAGGAGCTTAATATTACATAGTACAATATCTTGTTAGAGGAATATGTTGGTAAACAGATTGTTCTTCTTTTTTATAACTCTAAAATACCCAAATATTGAAGAAGCAATTGAATACAATAGTTGGGAAATGGTAATTGTAAACTAATTTCCCTCTAAATTTAAAGGTACAGCTCCCTTATATGAATGATTTTCCATGAATTTTGATCTTTCCTAATCTAACAGGGGTATGTTCTTGACCCAAAAATAGAAGAGGTAAACCAAGCTAAACCTAGACATGAAATAGCTTAGGCAGGATAAATTCAACTCTAAATCTAGCTGATTTTGATATTTCATCAATTAGATTAACTCCCAAAACTTGTAATGCATGAACAACTACTGAAAATGCAGATGCAAAACTAAAGATTAATGATGAAATGAAAATGAATCGATCTATATCACAGAAACATTTCCCAAACTTAGGATAACAACAGATTTTCCCCCTAATAAATTGTATCAAATCATAATATAGAACTCTGGTTCGAATAGAGATCGTAAATCTAACTTCAAAGAAACATTCAAATTCAATAGAAATATAAATGCAATGCAATGGAACAGTTAAAGAAATGGTATTCAGACACACACAATTGACTCCATAAAATGCTATCTTTCACATCAAAATTTAGCTGGCATTTGTATTGATTTTGGAAATAATACATATAGAGTTCCAGATTGGACCATTACAAAAAGGAAACCAAAATGGTTCAACTTCCCCAACTAGAAATGATAACCAAAGGTTTATCCATTACAATATTATCAAAAATAGTACAAGAGGGAATCTATCTAAGCTTTAGTTTCTTTCCCCTTGTCTAATTTATCCCTATAGGTTGTGACAACTGTAATGACTCGAATGAGTACTTCGTTCCTGTTGACGTGGACATTGGTATATCAAATGAGCCATCTAGAATGTTCTTTGGGTAGGGTCTTAATTGCATCTATCCGATCTTTCAGCTCCTCCATAGCTCTAAAAATGCATCCACTCAATTGTTGAAGTTTTGGCACCTTATCTAAATGAGAGGAAGATTGTTCTGCCTAATTATGCAAATAATCAGAGAACGATTTCTGCATATTGGCTACCCTCATTATATCTTTTCCTTGATCACTGGTTTGTGATTCTACATGAATCCCCAAGAGGAGTTTAAAATATTTTTTCTACTCCTCTTTGATCTTGACATCTATCTTTTGTAACCCCACCTCAACCTAGATAATCATCTCAGTCTTAAACTCCAGACTTTGAAGCCATTCGATCAAAGGCTCATCTCCTTTCTGTAAAATCTTAGCCTTTAGGGCCTCTTTAGTCTTCATCTTTACTGCCACATGCAGCATGACTATACATTCCTGGCATTTCACTCTTTCTTTCATGAGAGTCTGCAAATTTTTACCAATATTATTGCTCTCTACTTCCAGCCTTAGAAGAGCATTACCCAGTTGCTCAACAATTTCTAGTCCTTTAGACTCTAGTTTCTTGATCCTTCTTTTGCCAATCTGCCAAAAATGTCAATATTCTTGCAACTTAGCTATGATGGCTTTATTATTTGTAGCACTGGGGTCAAAAGTGGACTGGGTACTGGGAATACTTACAATTAGAGTGATGAGTTGTCTGATGAAATTAGTTAGCTCAGCCACTTCTACCTTAAGTTGGACCTTGGCAGTCTTGAGCTCCTCAAGCTCTTCCTCTATTACCACATTAGTAGACTTCCACACATCCACCTTGGTATCGAGATGAGCCAGCCCCATATCAAATGAATTCAACTGAAAATCTAAGGCAGTCATATCCTCAAATCTTCCTTCTTTTGTAGGCTTGGCCACTTCCATAGTGAAATACCCAGTGTTAGGATCTTGACCCAGAGTAGACATCATCTTTAATTTCTTCTGTTTGCTCACAGTGGCCTTGGGCTAAAGAGCCCATGACAGAGTATCCTTGTTGGAATTTCCTTCCTCCACTCTCTTCCTTTTGCGCTCCAGAGTATTTTATATCCATGATTCTGCACTGGTAACTTTGTTGGTAGAAACCAACTCTTCTATGAACAACTTCCTGATGACTGGGGGAGTAGCTTTAGGTCTCGAAGTGAATGGGTTCACTGAAGTAGGGGAAGAGGAGATTAAATTAATAACTTGAGAAACCTCTTGTTTCTCTTCAACCTCTTTATCTGATTCTGTGGCAGAGGTGTTGGAACTATCTTTGCCCACATCAACTATGATAGGGGATCTTTGCCTTGGAGTATCTTGGGGCAAGATGTTGACTTGTGCATCTGTAGCACTAGCCTTAACTGGTCACTCAGGGTCTGCATCTTTATTAGGCTCAACTATAGACTTGACTGGGTCTGTAGAGGTGCTTCTTCAGTTGCTACAATATCTGGAAGCGGGCCCTCTCCACAAGTCTTCTCCAATGGGATCTCCTTCTCAGGAGGTTCATTGCCTCCCCCTGCTGGCTGGGTTGATCCTTTAGCAATGGTTGGAATTGTTACCAATGAAGTTGTTGTTGTGATCGAAGTAGCTTTTTTTGGGGTTCACTAAGTGGGAGGCTCACTTTCTGACCTTTTCCTTCGGCCTACAGTCCATTCAACCCATTGCTCCATCCTTTTTTAAATGCCACTCATTAGAGTCTGCAAGTCACTGATGGCTTGATCTAGCATGGGCTCAAAACTAATAGGAGTGAGCTTTATCTTCTCCAGATATGTATTATCATACATGTGATTTCCATCATCTTCTATCCCCTCCACTGCTATGTTAACTTTGAACCTTTTGATTTGTTCAATAGTTAACCTGGCGTAGAATCTCTCTCTACTCTCTAAATCATCTCTGCAATTGGCCTAGCAGTCTTCAATATCATCTATATGATGGATAGCTCGGCTCATTTTCATGTAGTCATGATCATAATTAATGGGATCATATTGTGGCCTCAGAACATCATAGGTTTCTAATGAAAACCTCTTTGAGAATGTCTTTAGAACATTCTTCGCTTTAGACCGGGACGCACAACTGTAAGCTCTGATAGTCATGGGAAATTTGTAGCCCTTCTTCTTAGCATTAGCACAAATCAAATTCACTTGAAGCACTTGTCTCATCACCTCCACCAACACGATCATGTCAGTAGGATATCTGGGTAGCTTCAAAGGGAAGTCGTTGAATCCTGCAAGATGAATGTATGAGAAATCTCCAAATTGAATGAAATAACATCAAAACTGGTTGATAAAAGCCATGGCCTTGGGAGAGAATCTCCTTTCTGGGAAACCTTGTATCTCCTTGTACAGTCTCATCGTAAATGCATCATTAACTTGGAGGTACTCAGCATAACTGTTGTGCAATTGCAAAGAGGGGAAAAATTCATAGCTCTTATCATCTTTAGGAAATTCCTCTAATCTAGGGAGTACTGGCCAAATTTGGATTGTAGCTAGAATATATAAAAGGATGGAAGACATGTAAAATTCATTCTAACACTTAGCTCTATTTAGGGCATCTGAGAGGTTCTCACTTACCATAAGGGCCCAATCAATGAAGTGATGTTGGGAACAGATTACCTGAATCAGGGAGAAATGTTGCTCGACAAAATTAAGTGTGTCGCTCTCACCTATGATTCTGTGAAGCAATATCAAAATATCCACAATCTATGGCTTCAGGTTTTTACTGTATAATATTTTGGGCAGCTTTCCCTTGGTGCTCCTAGGCTCTTGAAACCATGCCTTCATTATATCCTTCTTCCATACTGACTTCTTTGCTATATATTCAATCACTACCTGACTGTATGTCATTTCTGAATATTCAGCTTGTTCCAGGATATGAAGAGAGTTCTAAATGGACTCTCGATCAATAGAGAGTAGCACCGTGTCATTGGGAAAACGAATCTACTTGGTATCTAGGCTCTATTAGGCTATACATTCTCTAACCAGCTCGTGAGCTTGAACTACGATAGGAAAACCAGCAGCCTCGACTAACCCACTTTCCTTGAACTTCTCAGTGATAGGGTGCATTTGATCATCTTTTAATCTATTCTAAAAGTTTTACATATCGAAGAAATTAAAAGAGGTTTCTATTATCTTATGCCAGTCAGAGGTGATGCCATTCATTCCATTGAATCCCATAAATCTGGAAGCCATGCTTTGAATTAATTGATTTGGGAATTAGGAATATCTCTCAAGAATGCAGGGGCAATGCATAATTAATATCAGGGGCTTCAAATTCAAACAATTTGTCAAACAAATGGTAGCTCCTATTTGCAACCTCCAGTTGATTTTATAACTTTTGAATTCTTACCATTTAACGGCTGACTTCCCATGCCACATGAATGAAAAGACCCAAGCATTAATGAAAAAGTCCATTATGAAGTAAAACGGCTTTATTTGAATTAATTACTTTTCTCCCATAGGTTGTTAAGAAACATCTTTTCACTTTAGTAACCGTAATGGTAACTTTCTTGAAGTAGAGGAAAATTACTTTTTCGCTTCTCCTTTGGATAGAGAAATGCTTTTGGAGTGCTTTGTGTTCGAAAATCCGCCGAAGGAAAATTTTAGCCTATTGAGATGCTAAAATGATATGTGTTGATTTAATCAGCTTTCTTCATGCCTTGGGTCACTCATGAGATCGATTCCCGTTTGAAAATCCTCCATTTTAATGGTTTGGCAAAAAATGTACCCCGCAGGTCAAAACCTGCCTGTTGGAGTAGTGGAGAAGCCATTTTTCGCTTTTCCCCCAGAAAGATTACATCTTAGATTTCTCTCCATTTAATCATTCCTCTCGACCTGCAGAGATGTATTTCAAATGCAATAATCTTACTAAGCCCAAATCATCCACTTTAAAATTATACTGACTGCTAAGACATCATGGAATAGTCATCTGCGGAAAACACACTCTGCTGGTGATTTTCTGCCAATGGAGGAGCCTGAAACCAATTTTCCGCCATTGAAGTAATATGAAGTATTCAAGCTACAGATTCCAAAATCACAAAAGATAAATGTTAGAAATCCCCAAATTGTGGCCTTTATTAGATTTGGGATCTTAAACCTACCCAATTAGACATGACTTCAGATACAAATCCCCCCGACTTGCAAAGGAGAAGTGAAATTGCGAAAATTTGATAAATGCCTCCTAGCCTAAGGGGAAATCTAGACTCAGACTCCATAAATTCACAACACTTTCAAGACCACTACTACATACTAAACATCCACTTGTGTCTGAAGATATGCAGACCAAAAGTGGGGCAAAAGTTGGCTTTGTCTGGGGACTTGGAAATTCACATGTCCAAGCAAGGAACTCAAATCTTTGGTTTCACAAAGCTCAATTAAAGGCGGCTCACAACAAAACTTAAAACAAGACACGAAAAGGAAAGCAGAAAGGAAGCCTAACAAGGAAAACAAAAATAGGAACTAAACGTAACTATTTGTATCATCTTAAAATGGAAGCACTTCCATGATAAGAATGTTTAGCCCTCCTTAGGGGATATTTTTGACCACCATCATATTGTCCCCTCCTTTCTGCATCATCTCTTGCTTATGTGCCTGTTTAGGACCCTGATTGGGCCTCTCCGGGCACCTTCTATCCCACCTAGCACTTTTTCCAGGGGTTCTGACCCCCTAGGTCAAGGTAGACCTTGACCTTGACCTAGGTCCCCCTTTCAAATTTGGAAGCTTCTCGGCTTCCGGAGGTCATCCAAAATTTCATTTTCCCGCTTCTGGGTCGGATTTTTTGGGTTCCGAAGTGGAAAATCCTAAATTGTATTTAAAATAGGTCCTCTTCTAGGGTCATGGGTCTAATTGGAATTTAATTCTCCTATGTCAGCCTTCTTAGAAGATTGTGCCCTAGTTTCATATAAAAGGAAGCTTTCTCCTCTCATTTTCTCTAACCATCAACTAAGCGATAAGAGGTGATCAAGAAAAAAGTTCAAGCATCCATTGTTCTACATGTTCTCAAGCTTTCAAGGTGTTCAATTCTTCCTCTCAATCATTCAATATCTCCATTGAAGATGAAGGATTCAATCTTTCAAGCCTTTGAAGGGATTACTTTCAAACATTCAAGATTCATCATTCAAATCCTAGATCTAGCCATCATGGTGGCGTGATCTTCCTTCAAGATCCTTTGGCATCCTCAACACTCATTCATTCTCTTCAAGGTGGATTTCAAGCATAAAATCATGGAGGTTTATGGTTTCTATTGAGTCCAAGATTTCATATTCATATACTTGCTACATTTGAATTACAATTGCATATCTATTCAATATCATAGTTTCATTCTTAGATTCAATTCTACTACTTGCTAGCATTTTATACTTTATTTATTTCAAGGTTAATTCCTAAATTGGGGTTTGACTAAGGCAAACCCCTCCCCCCAAGAAAAAAAATCTCTTTTTCTTGCAGGTACAGGTTCAGGATTGAAGATTTGAACTCAGATCTGGATACCCTTTTTAGCGAACTACAGGGATCCGCGAATAGATTTTTTGTCGGACCTGTGCAGGTCAGGTTTGAGATTATTGGGTTAGGGGTGAGATTATTGGGTCAAGGTCAACCTTTTTCTTAAGACGGTGTCAGATTGGAAAAATATTTTTGGGTTTTGTTCATCTTTGCGTTCCAGTTCCGGATCATACTTCAGATTTTCCAGAAATAGAGTACAGACCTCATAAAATAGCATTCTTTGATCTGTAATTTTTTAAGGTTGGTACTTCCTCTCATCCTTTTCAATTACTATCATATATCATATCTACTTAATAATAAAATAGAATTTAAGATCTTCTTCCTTACTCTCATTTCCAAATGGTTGATTCATTTGTGCATTAATCCTTCTTTAGGGTTAATCAATTTGGATCTTTCATTTGTGCATTTGGGGATAAAAGAGGAACATCTTAT
>MU224603.1:140349-161927 GCA_018584345.1 Thuja plicata
GATCTTTTGGTGTATGGCTATTTTTCTTATTATGCTTCTTTTAGCATCTCTTTATAGTACCTATGATGTCTATGAGAGTATCATCCATTTCATCATGTTTGTTAATCTTCATATTTCACTTTCTTATTCTATTGTGAGATTAACCAATACTACTCTTCCTACTTTCAAAACTTTCATAAAAGATTTGTGTAGTGGACTTATTACTCTTTTAGATTATGTGAAGAATTGGGTAGATGATACCTCACCTCCTAATCTTCCTACTCCTATTATGCCTAATCTAGCTCCTAATCTTCCTAACCCTAATCCTATCAATCCTAATGCAATTCCAAATATTCCTATTTCTATTTCTCCACCTTCAATCCCTAGTTCTTCCCACACTTATGATGGGGCTCAAGCTAGGATCCATGATAATGATGTTCGAGAATTCTTTCATTTACCTTCACCTCCCTATCCAATTCATGATGATGATAAAGGTAAAAACAAGGAAACATCTTCTAATCCTATCGTTCCACCATACACAACATTTTCTCATGAGCACCATAATCAATCTCCTCCTATTGAAGCTTTGCAAGATAGGTACACTACCAGATATACTATGGTGGATAAACAAGACTATAAAGGTTTAGGGCTTGGTATCAATGAACAAGGCATTAAAAACCTGATTCATTCATCTCCTAAACAAGATATGCATGGTATATGTTTCCCACCTCCTCCAATCAAGGTAGTGGATCTTAACCACCATCCTCCTCTTCACATTCTTCTTCCAACACCTTCTTTGGATCACCCTGATACTCCTCAAGATGTGGCTAAGAAAGTGTATGTCCAATTAATGAATTCCAAGAAAGAAATCATCAAACCTATTCCAAAAAATGCTCTCTCTAAATATAAATGTCCTTTTCATTATAGTAATAAATATTTACTTGCTGACTGTGTGCATTTCAAGCTATATGTTAGAGAAAGAGCTGCCTTGGGAATTATATCTCATTCCCGTGCAGTATTACAATTTCTTCATAATTTTGATATAGGGAATTCCCCTCATTCTTCTATAAGTTAGATTTCATTTCTCCTCTTGTCTATTCACTGGGGGGCAAGAGGTATTTTATTCCAGTCTTCTAGGATTCATTTTTCTCTTAGCATGTATTTTTTTTGGAGTTTAATTGGTTATTCTTTCTATATTCTATCCATATCAATCATTCATGATATATTTTCTAGGACATTTGTTTTGTAAAGATATATATATTTGCTATAAAATCTCTTGATATAAACTGATATATCCCTTGCCTTCACACCTGGGGGGCAAGGTATTTTCCTCCTTCCTCTATCTAAGGATTTACTTTCCTTAGCATAGTGGCATTTGTTTATCATATAAAATTATTTCCTTATAAAGATGTATGTTTTTTACTATGGATACTCTCTTCTATAAGAGGTGATTGACCTAGGTCATCACCTCTTCTTTATTTTGAAAATTATGTTCTTTATAAACTCTTGCTCTTGCTTTCGGTTAGATTTGGATGCCTTCATCCTAAGATTCCTCTTCCTCTTGATTACAGGGGGCTTGATGATTGAATCTTTGGTCCCTCTTTTCTTTAGAAGATGACATTTTATCCTAATAACTCCTCTATGGTGAGGGTCTTGTTGATAAGATCTCTTCCTTTTTTAGGATCCTTTTTCCATAAGTGACATATCCATTTCATGATTATCTATGTTCTTGGATGTAAGGGTCAAGACTCTTCGCTAAGAATATGGTATACATTATTGTTAAGCTAGATATCTCCTTACCTTGTGAAGTAGGTATCCTCTTTTCTCTTCCTTATCCTGCCTAGTGGGTAGTCATGATAAGGAAGGTGGCATATATGGGGTCTCCCTTGTACTATAGTTTACATTAATTTATATTTTTTAGCATACTAAATCCTCAGAAGGTAATGCACATAAGTTTCTAAATCCTGAAGGGACACGCATTTTTTAATTTTATTTTTGCTAAATCCTTGAAAGGTAACGCACATAAGTTGCTAAATCCTGAAGGGACACACATTTTTACTTTTATTTTTGCTAAATCCTCGAAAGGTAATGCACATAAGTTGCTAAATCCTGAAGAGATACACACCCTTTTAAATTTTATAGTATGCTAAATCCTTGGAAGGTAATGCACATAAGTTTCTAAATCTTGAGAAGACACGCATTTTTATATTCCATAGTGATACAAGAATGTGGATCTATGGATATTTTCATTAAAAGCCGTCAGAAGACACATTACAATTACAAGCACAGTTTATGGGTGAACCTATTGGGTTCTCCCTCCTTGGTGATTCATAGTACTATGGGCATCTTACTATGTGAGGTAATCACTTTCCCTTCTCTCTCTTTCGCTTTCATGCTTTAGATCATGAAGCTATGTTATCTATAGTGTTGTTCTTGTCTTGCTTATGTAATCATGTATGTTGCCTATGATTGATTGCTCTTTACTTCCATATCTTTATGAATATATGTTGAGTTATAATCCTTGGTCTAGGGGATCATTTCCTTGACTTAGTGATGTTCTACCTTGTTGTGATCCACTAGAGTCTTTCTTCTAACTTTACTGAAAGCATGTTCGATTTCCATACTTCTGCTAAAGTGGGGGCTTAATGTATCATCTTAAAATGGAATCACTTCCATGATAAAAAAATTTATCCCTCCTTAGGGGATGTTTTTACCACCATCATATTGTCCCCTCCTTTTTGCATCATCTCCTGCTTCTGTGCCTATTTAGGACCCTGATTGGGCCTCTCTGGGCACCTTCTATCCCTCCTGACACTTTTTCCAAGGGTTCTGACCCCCTGGGTCAAGGTCAACCTCAACCTTGACCTAGGTTAGGGTCAAACTCAACCTTGAACTAGGTTAGGTTCAACCTCGACCTTGACCTGGGTCCCCCTTTCAAATCTAGAAGCTTGTCGGCTTCCGGAGGTCATCCAAAATTTCATTTTCCCACTTTCAGGTCAGCTGTTTTGGATTCCAAAGTGGAAAATCCTAAATTGTATTTAATATAGGTCATATTCTAGGGGCATGGGTCTAATTTGAATTTAATTCTCCTATATCAGACTCCTTAGAAGATTGTGCCCTAGTTTCGTATAAAAGGAAGCTTTCTCCTCTCATTTTCTCTTAACCATCAACTAAGCGATAAGAGGTGATCAAGAAAAAATTTCATGCATCCATTGTTCTAAATGTTCTCAAGATTTAAAGGTGTTCAAGTCTTCCTCTCAAGCATTCAATATCTCCATTGAAGATCAAGGATTCAAGATTTCAAGCCTTTGAAGGGATTAGGTTCAAACATTCAAGATTCATCATTCAAATCCTAGATCTAGCCATCATGGTGGTGTGATCTTCCTTCAAGATCCTTTGGCATACTCAACACTCATTCATTCTCTTCAAGGTGGATTTCAAGCATACAATAATGGAGGTTTATGGTTTCTATTGAGTCCAAGATTTCATATTCATATACTTGCTACATTTGAATTACAATTGCATATCTATTCAATATCATAGTTTCATTCTTAGATTCAATTCTACTACTTGCTAGCATTCTACAATTGATTGATTTTAAGGTTAATTCCTAAATTTGGGTTTGACTAAGGCAAACCCCCCTCCCCCAACAAAAAAATATCTTTTTCTTGTAGGTATAGGTTCAGGACTGAAGATTTGAACTCAAATCTGGATACCCTTTTCAGCGAACTACCGGGATCCGCGAACAAATTTTTTGTCAGACCTGTGCAGTTCAGGGTTGAGATTATTGGGTCAAGGGTGAGATTATTGGGTCAAGGTCAACATTTTTCTTAAGACAGTGTTGAATCAGAAAAATTTATGGGTTTTGTTCGTCTATGCGTTCTAGTTCTGGATCATACTTCAGATTTTCTAGAAACATAGTACAAACCTCAGAAAACAACAATCTTTGATCTACAATTCTTTAAGGTTATTAATTCCTCTCATCCTTTTCAATTACTTTCATATATCATATCTACTTAATAATAAAATAGAATTTAAGATCTTCTTCCTTACTCTCATTTCCAAATGGTTGATTCATTTGTGCATTAATCCTTCTTTAGGGTTAATCAATTTGGATCTTTCATCTGTGCATTTGGGGATAAAAGAGGAACATGTTATCTTCCTTCCCCCTATATGCTTAATCACATACATAAATTACAAATTAAATGTAAATTTTAAGGAAATATAACACCCCTAATCAAATCAACACCATATCACCAATTTTCTTCCTTTACACTATTGTAAAATACATGGGTTACCTGTCTTAAATTCAGATCTGATAGAGCTTCAAATCTTGACCATTATATGTCAGGGGTAGTATATCACCATCTGGATATGTCAATTTAAAATAATTCTTCTCAAACGCCTGATGGATCTTGAAAGGTCCTTTCCACAATGTCTCAAATTTTCCATGCATGCCTTTGGATGCCCTGCGCTTGTCCCATAACAACACCATGTCTCCCTCCATAAATTTTTGGGGTCTAATTTTTTTATCAAACAAGTTATTCACACACATTTGGTGTCATGTGATGTGATCAACCATTTTTTCCCTTTCTTCTTCCAGTTTGTTCAGGTATATAATCCTCTTTTCTAAACCATCTTTGTATATGTCATCCTCTATTGTTGTTCTCAGTTTGCAAGTTGCTAAATCCAATGGTAATGGAAGACCGGATTTTACCCCATAAAAAAGTTCAAAAGGAGATACACCAATGGCTCTTTTGGGAGTCACTCTATGCACCCAGAGGGCTTCATAGATTTTCTTATGCCAGGTTCTCTGATTATCTGCCACGATCTTTTTCATGATGTTTACCAAATTTTTATTGTTGGACTCAGCTTGACCATTCCCTTGAGGGAAATAATCAGATGAATGATTGATCATGATGCCATAATCAAAGCAAAATTTAGTAATTTCTTGAGAAGAAAAGTATGCGGCATTATCCATAACTAACTTAATAGGCACACCAAATCTTTCAGAATGTTTTCTTTGATAAACTCACATACTACCTCTGAAGTAGTTCTCTTGGTTGCTTTCGCCTCCACCCATTTCGTGAAGTAGTCAGTCACAGTATTTATGTAGGTATGACCTTCTCTAGATGTGGGATTTGTAGGACCAATAAAATCAAGACCCCACTGCTGAAAATGACCCTCAATTATCACTGGTCTCAAGGGTAGTGCTGCCAACTGAGGCTTTCCAGTAAACATTTTGCATTTTTCACATCTTGCTACCCAATGGTAAGCATCTCTAAACATTCCCGACCAGTAATAACACTGTCTCAAAATCTTGAATGCAGTGACTGATGAGGAGAAGTGTCCCCCACAAGCTTCGTCATGCAACACCTCTAATAGCTTCTCTTGTTGTTATCTATCGACACAGTGGAGGAAAGTTCCATCTATAGATCTCTTATATAGGCTGTCCTCCTAAATTACATATTTAGAAGCTTTTAGTTTTAGATCTCTTATTTTCTTCAAAGTTAACCCTTCAGAGCATTCACCGTATTTCGGGAAATGCACAATGTTTTCAAACCAAGGGTCTTGCATACTTACTGCCAAAACCAAATGCGTAGCTTCTGGATCTTCATCCGCTTGGTTTTTCACCATCGCCTTACATAGTGCATTCCCTCTCACCAACTTCATGGGTTTGATCTCTATGTCATATTCATGGGTTTTAGTCACCCATGCTCCTCTATTGTTACATCCTACATCCTTTTGAGTCAATATGCTTTTTACTGCAATATCAGGCACATATACCAGAGAGTGAGAGTGTAAAATGTAGAATCTAAAATTCTTTAAAGCCTTTACAACTACAAAAGCATGCTCTTTAGTCTGAGAGTATCTTATCTCATGATTTTTCAAAGGTGTGCTCATAAAATCAATGGGAGCTTTAATTCCCTCCTTGTTCTCCTACATGAGGATGGCTGATAGAGTATGTTCAGAAGAATAACAATAAATTATGAAATCTTTCTTATAATCTGGGTGACATAACATAGGAGCATTGGCTATGGCATTATTTATGATTTTGAAAGCTTGTTTACCAGGGTCATTCCACTTGAAACTCACATTTCCCTTCATCATGTCCACTATGCATTTGGTAATCTCAGAAAAATCTGGAATGAACCTCTTGAGAAAGTTTACTTGACCAAAAAATGATTTCACTCCAGTTTTGTTCATAGGTAAACTCAATTGTTGGATTGCTCTTACCCTTTTTGGGTCGATCCTTATGCCTTCTTGGGAGACAATGTGACCTAGCAATTTCCCTTTAGTTACACAAAAACTTGACTTTTTTAGGTTCAACGAAATCCCATTTTCTTGACACCTTTGCAATACTCTTCTTAAATCATTTATGTGATCTACTCTTTTCCTAGAAAATACAGTAAGATCATCCAGATACATACCAATGATTTTGTTCTTCATATCACTGAAGGAAAGGTCCATACCTCTTTGAAAGGTGGCTCTGACATTGATTAACTTGAATGACATTCTGTGATATGCAAAGGTGCCCCATGGAGTAGTGAAAGTCATTTTATGTTGGTCTTCTTTCTCAACTTCAATCTGGTTATACCCTGAGAAGGTGTCTAACATAGACATCATTTCGGCTTCAGCCAGGATCTATAAGAGATGATCCATGTTGGGAAGAGCGTAATTGTCTTTCAAGGAAGATTGATTAAGGTTTTTGAAGTCAACACAGATTCTTATTTCTCTTTTCTTCTTCCTCATAGGCACTATATTCACTACCTAAGTAGAATGATGGATAGGGTATATGATCCTTTGAGAATTTTATCAACCTCCCTGAATATGGAATCAACAACTTTGGGGTTGTAATTTCTTTGTTTCTGTCTGAATGGAGTTGCCTCAGGTTTTAAGGGAATCTGGTGTTTGAATTTCCCGTTCATAAAACTTTTTAAATCTTCATAACTCCAGGAGAAATGGTATTCTAGGAAGAGTTTCATGGCCTTTTTCCTCTCTTCTTCAGTACAACATTTCCCAATGTTGATAATCTTGGGATTTTTCTCTGTTCCTATGTTTATTCCCTCATATTTGCCAGTGGTAGGACCTCTCTCGATTCTCTTCTTCTTAACAAAGGTGTCATGCCTATTGAAAATCTTCTCAAGAGTAACCAAATGGGGAGGAATGATATTACCTTGCAATTGGATGACATTTGACTTATCCTTCTTTTTCTTGTCCTGACGGTCTCCTTTAGTTTTGTTAGGGACATCTTTATGGAAGTCACCACCGCTCTCCATAAAGAGAAGGAGATTCTTGTCATCTTCGAACACTTTCCAATCTTCTACATTATTAGGCACAGATGGTCGATATACAACCTCCACTTGGTACTTCTTATCTTTGAATTCTGGGTGAGGGAGGAGTAGTGAGGCTAACGCTACCAAGGATTCTGCCTTGGAATTCAATTATCTCAGCATGGATTCAATAAAGAATGCATCCAGTGCTTCTATTTCATCCCATACTTTGTTCCTTTAGTTTTTTAATCTGTGATTTTTTACAGAGTATTGATTCTTGACTTGATGCACGATTAGCTCAGCATCACCACGAGCTCTCAAGATCTTCACACCCTTTTCCTTTGCAACGATAATCCCTAACAGAAGGGATTCATACTTGGCAGTATTGTTGGTGTTCTTGAACTCCAATTTATAAGCCATGGGCTCACATACTCCATCTGGTGATATTAAGACCACACCTGCACTGGATCTTGACGATGCACAACTGCCATTAAATTCAAGAGTCTAGATCTGTGGTGGCATTTCTTCGGCAGAAAACTACTTTTCCTCTTCTCCAGGATCCATTTCCTCATCATGATCATTATTGAACAACATATAGTTACCAAATTCCAATTCTTGATACAGAATTTGGGCTTTAGGGTCATCATATTTCAACACTATGAACTTAGCTTTCTCCTCTGGGACCAGTTTTATCTTTTTGTTGCCCACTGGAATTAAATCTTGGGACCAATCCAGCTTTATCTCCCCTCCAAGGTCTCTGCAAAAACTCCTTCTTAATAGTAAACTGTAACTAGCGGGTATATCAGCAACAAGGATTGTTAACAACATTTTCTTCTCAGGGTGTGCTGCCAGGGCCACTTGAGCATCTTTAATTTGGCCGACCAGGGGTAATTTCTTGGAATCCATAGATTAGCACCTACCATGGGCTTTAGTGATAGTACGCCCTAAATATTTAGCTACAATTGATGGCATTACATTATCTGAGGCTCCGAAGTCTATTATGCAATTGCTTAACTTACAACCATTGATATATAATGACACATAGAATGGGTCAGGCTTTTGGCCTGGGAAAGTAGCCAAAATAGAAGGTTCCCCTTGCTTAATTGGTTCCGCAAATATAGACTCACTTTCTATGGTAGTCATGAAATTTTGGTTTAACTCCTGATTCCCTTCCTTACAGTAATCTACTAGCTTTTGTAGTTCTATGGGATTAGACTTAAGATAGTCTATAGGAGAAATCTGAATTTTGGAATCTCTATAAAATTGAAAAATGTCAAAAGAGTTTTCTTCCTTACCTAGTCATAAAATCCTTACTCTTTGATTGGCCTCCTTAGAATAGGAGGTAGATGCCTCATTATTTTTAGGTGGAGGTGTTGAAGCAGGGCCTTTATCTTTCTGACTCCTGGTCAAGACTGTATAAGAGGTCCCGTCTATGGTAGTGTAACATGTTGCTTCTTGTTCTGAATCTGATTCATAATCTAAATATAAGCTTTCAGAGTTGCCATGTGAGTATGAATCTAGTTTATCTCTAGACACTCCAACATTCCACTTGTCAGTCTGATGCATTTTCCAAGCATAAGCTACATCAGGGCAACTTTCTCCATTGTGATCTGTAGTTAGGTGGAAGGCACACATGTTTCCTCTTTTAGGAGGAGCTTCTATAGCTAGCCTCTGTGGTGGAGCAGTTAACTGTAACGCCTTTCCATCAACATTCCTCCCCTTGTTGTTTCTCCTAGGCTGCTCCTGAAAGTTTCGCTAGTAGGGATTATTAAATCTGGGATGTTGTCCCTTGAAGGTAATGAATTCATTGGTCAATTTTTGAATCATCTCATCTAATGATGTAGTATTACTACTACTAGCTCTAGATTGTATTTCTCTCTTCCATTTCCCGGATGAGATCATATCATCTTCAAGTTCTACAACATTTCTTTGTGTGGCATCCAAATCTATGGGGTTCACTCTTCTTAGATCATAATTGATGTCCAGTGGCATAGCACTTATGAAGAATGTTTTCAAATTTCCCTCCGTAGGCTTGTCAGCTGTTGGAATACAATTTACAAGCTTATTGAATTTAGCTATAAAATCCCTCATATTGATAGAAAGTTCTTTCTTGATGGAAGTTAATTGCGTCAATAGGGCATGCTTGTCTTTAGCAGTTTTAAACCTTCTTTCAAAGGCATCTCTCATGGAGGCCCAATCTGTGATAGAAGAATTAGGTAAGTGGTGAAACCAATCGGCAACACCCTCAACAAGGGTCTCAACAAATAATCTGACGGCCACATCCTCTTCTCGTACTGCTAGGATATTAACTGAAGCAAAGAAGGAAACAATGTGCTCATCTGTACATACTTTCCCATCTCCAGAAAATTTAGGAAAGTTCTTTCTAGAACCTGAAGGGAGAGGATTGTATGTTGCTAATTGTAGGGGTCTAACTACAGCAGCCTAAGGGAGAGCCATTGCTACTTGGGGTAGATAGGGTGTTAGGTTAATAACAGGAGGAGCAACTACTTCGCATAAAGTTAACGCTTGGCAAGTGGTGGACAACAAGGTAGATTACTTAGGGGGTGAAGGAGGTTTTCTCTGGATCCTTGCGGTTCTATTTCCTCAGCGATTGTGGTTCTATTTCCTCAGCGAGGTACTTCTAGAAGAGAAAAATTAATATCTGCAAGTCTCTCAAAGACTGGGTCTGTACTACCTTCCTTCTTTGTGCTCCTGAGGAATCTTTTAGGCTCCAGGTTTTTGACTAATTCTGTGACCTAGCTTCACGCTCTGCTTGGTGTTGTGCCCTTCTTAGATTTCTCCTTTGGATGGCTCCTTCAAGTGCTTCTCCTCTAGCTTCTTCTTGCTCTAACACTTGATTAGCATTTCTATAATGCTCAGTGCTTCTTCTGTATCTCCAAAAAAAAGTATTTAGTGAGGAAATAACATCCTCTTGATCGTCTTGGAATCCAAGATTCAGTTGGAGTACAGGAACTATATTTTCATGAGGAAGCACCATCTTTCTCCATATTATGCTTCTAGTATTATGACTATTCATCTCCTCAGTAGAGTCGCCAAAAATATGTTGGTAAACAGATTGTTCTTCTTTGTTATAACTCTAAAATACCCAAATATTGAAGAAGCAATTGAATACAACAGTTGGGAAATTATAATTGTAAACTACTTTCCCTCTAAATTTAAAGGTACAGCTCCCTTATATGAATGAATTTCAGTGAATTTTGATCTTTCCTAATCTAACGGGGGTATGTTCTTGACCCAAGAACAGAAGAGGTAAACCAAGCTAAACCTAGACGGGAAATAGCTCAGGTAGGATAAATTCAACTCTAAATCTAGTCGATTTTGAGATTTCATCAATCAGATTAACTCCCAAAATTGGTAATGCATGAACAACTATTGAAAATGCAGATGCAAGACTAAAGATTAATGATGAAATGACAAAGAATCGATCTATATCATAGAAACCTTTCCCAAACTCAGGATAACAACAGATTTTCCCCCTAATTAACTGTATCAAATCATAATACAGAACTATGGTTCGAATACAGATCGTAAATCTAACTTCAAAGAAACATTTGAATTCAATAGAAAGATAAATGCAGTGTAATGGAACAGTTAAAGCAATGGTATTCAGACACACATAATTGACTCCGCAAAATGCTATCTTTCACACCAAAATTTAGCCAACCTTTGTATTGATTTTGGAAATAATACATATAGAGCTCCAGATTGGACCGTTACAAAAAGGGTAACTGAAATGGTTCAACTTCCCCAACTAGAAATGATAACCAAAGGTTTATCCATTACAATATTATCAAAAATAGTACAAGTGGGAATCTAAGATTCAATTTATTTCCCCTTGTCTAATTTAGCCCTATAGGTTGTGACAGCTGTAATGACTTGAATGAGTTTTTCCTGCTTGTTGACGTGGACATTGGTATATTGGATGAGCCATCTGGAATGTTCTTTGGCTAGAGTCTTAATTACATCTGTCTTATCTTTCAGCTCCTCCATAGCTCTGAAAATGCATCCACTCAATTGCTGAAGTTTTGGCACCTTATCTAAATGAGAAGAAGATTGTTCTGCAAGATTATGTAAATAATCAGAGAATGATTTCTGCATATTGGCTAATCCAATTATTTATTTGCCTTGACCACTAGTTTGTGATTCTGCATGAAGCCCTAGGAGGAGTTTAAAATCTTTATTCTGCTCCTCTTTGATCTTGACATTTGTTTTTTGTAACCCCGCCTCAGTCTGGATAATCATCTTGATCTTAAACTCTAGACTTTGAAGCCATTCGATCAAAGGTTCATCTCCTTTTTGTAAAATCTTAGCCTTTAGTTCCTCTTTAGTCTTCATATTTACTGCCACATGCAGCATGACTATACATGCCTGGCATTTCACTCTTTCTACCATGAGAGCCTGCAAATTTTTTCTAATATTATTGCTCTCTACTTCTAGCCTTAGAAAAGCATTACCCAGTTGCTCGACAATTTCTATTCCTTCAGACTCTAGTCTCTCGATCCATCTTTTGCCAATCTACCCAAAATATCGATCTTCTTGCAACTTAGCTATGATGGCTTGATTCTCCACAGCACTGGGCTCAAAAGTGGATTGGGTACTAGGAATACTTGCAATTGGAGTAATGAGCTGTCTGATGAAATTATTTAGCTCAGCCACTTCTGCCTTAAGTTGGACCTTGGCAGTCTTGAGCTCCTCAAGCTCTTCCTCTATTACCACATTAGTAGACTTCCACCAGTCCACCTTGGTATTGTGACGAGCTAGCCCCATATCAAATGACTGCCTTCTTTTGTAGGCTTGGCCACTTCCATAGTGAAATGCCCAGTGTCAGGATCTCAACCCAGAGTAGACATCATCTTTACTTTCTTTTGTTTGCTCACAATGGCCTTAGGATGAAGAGCCCATGACAGAGTATCCTTTCTAGAATTTCCTTCCTCCACTCTCTTCCTTTTGCGCTCCAGAGTATTTTCTATCCATGATTCTGCACTGGTAACTTTGTTGGCAGAAACCAACTCTTCTATGAACAACTTCTTGATGACTAGGGGAGTAGCTTTAGGTCTGGAAGTGAATGGGTTCACTGAAGTAGGGGAAGAGGAGATTAATTTAATAACTTGAGAAACCTCCTATTGCTCTTCAACCTCTTTATTTGATTATGTGGCAGAGGTGCTGGAACTATCTTTGCCCACATCAACTATGACAGGGGATCTTTGCCTTGGAGTATCTTGGGGCAAGTTGTCGACTTGTGCATCTACAACACTAGCCTTAACTGGTTGTTTGGGCTTTGCATATTTAGTAGGCTCAACTACAGACTTGACTGGGTCTGTAGAGGTTGCTTCTTTAGTTGCTCCAATATCTAGAAGCGAGCCCTCTCCACAAGTCTTCTTCAATGGGATCTCCTTCTCAGGAGGTTCATCGCCTCCCCCGCTGGCTGGGTTAATCTTTTAGCAATGGTTGGAATTGTTACCGATGAAGTTGTTGCACTACTGGAAGTAGCTTTTTCTGGGGTTTGCTAAGTGAGAGGCTTCCTTTATGACCTTTTCCTTCGGCCTACAGTCCATTCAACCCATTGCGCCGCCCTTTTGTAAATGTCACTCATTAGAGTCTGCAAGTCATTGATGACTTGATCTAGCATGGGCTCAGAATCGATAGGAGTGAGCTTTATATTCTCCAGATATGTATTATCATACATGTGATTGTCATCATCTTCTAGCCCCTCCACTGCTATGTTAACTTTGAACCTTTTGATTTGTTAAATAGTTAACCTAGAGTAGAATGTCTCTCTACTCTCTAAATCATCTCTGCAATTGGCCCAGTAGTCTTCAATATCATCTAGATGATGGATAGCTCAGCTCATTTGTAGGTAGTCACAAGAATAATTAATAGGATCATATTGTAGCCTCAAAACATCATAGGTTTCTAATGAAAACCTCTTTGAGAATGTCTTTAGAACAATCTTCACTTCAGACCGGGACGCACAACTGTAAGCTTCGATAGTCATGGGAAAGTCATATCCCTTCTTCTTAGCATTAACACAGATCAAATTCACTTGGAGCGCTTGTCTCATCACCTCCACTGGCATGATCGTATCAGTAGGATATCTAGGCAGCTTCAAAGGGAAGTCATCGAATCCTGCAAGATGAATGTATGAGAAATCTCCAAATTGAATGAAATAACATCCAAACTGGCTGATAAAAGCCATGGCGTTGGGAGAGAATCTCCTTTCTAGGCAACCTTGTAGCTCCCTACACAGTCTCATCGTAAACACATCATTAACTTTAAGGTACTTAGTATAACTATTGTGCAATTGCAAAGAGGGGAAAACTTCGTAGCTCTTAACATCTTCAGGAAATTCCTCTAATCTAGGGAGTCTTGGCGAAATTTGGATTGTAGCCAGAATATAGAAAAGGATGGAAGACATGTAAAATTCATTCTAATGCTTTGCTCTATTTAGGGCATCTGAGAGGTTCTCACTTACCATAAGGACCCAATCAATGAAGTGATGTTGGGAACAGATTACCTAAACCAGGAAGAAATGTTGCTTGACAAAATTAAGTGTGTCACTCTTACCTCTGATTCTGTGAAGCAATATCAGAATATCCACAATCTTTGGCTTTAGGTTCATACCGTATAATGTTTTGGGAAGCTTGCCCTTGGCGCTCCTAGGCTCTTGAAACCATGCCTTCATTATCTCCTTCTTCCATACTGACTTCTTTGCTATATATTCAATCACTACCCGATTGTATGTCATTTCTAAATATTTAGCTTGCTCCGGGATACAGAGAGAGTTTTGAACAGATTCTCGATCAATAGAGAGTAGCACCGTGTCATTGGGAAAAAGAATCTGCTTGGTATCTGGGTTGTATTGGGCTATACATTCTCTAACCAGCTCAGGAGCTTGAACTGTGATGGGAAAACTAGCGGCCTCGACTAACCCACTTTCCTTGAACTTCTCAGTGATAGGGTGCATTTGATCAGCTTTTAATATGTTTTGAAAGTTCTGCATATCAAAGAACTTCAAAGAGGTGTCTGTGATCTTATGCCAGTCAGAGGTGATGCCATTCATTCCATTGAATCCCATAAATCTTGAAGCCATGCTTTGAATTATTTGATTCGGGAATTAGGAATATCTCTCAAGAATGCAGGGGCAAAGAATAATTAATATTAGAGGCTTTGAATTCAAACAATTTTTCAAACAAATGATAGCTCCTATTTGCAACCTTCAACTAATTTTATAAATTTTGAATTCTTACCGTTTAATGGCCAACTTCCTGCACCACACGAAGGAAAAGACCCAAGCATTAATGAAAAAGTCCATTATGAAGTAAAATGACTTTATTTGAATTAATTATTTTGCTGCCACGGGCCGTTAAGAAACATATTTTCACTTTAGGAATCATAATGGTAACTTTCTTGAAGTAGCGAAAAATTACTTTTTAGCTTCTCCTTTGGATGGAGAAATGCTTTTGGAGTGCTCTTTCTTCAAAAATCTGTCGAAGGAAAATTTTAGCCTATTGAGATGCTAAAATGATATGTATTGATTTCATCAGCTTTCTTCATGCCTTGGGTCACTCATGAGATCGATTCCCCTTCAAAAATCCTCCATTTTAATGGTTTGGCAGAAAATGTACCCCGCATGTTGAAACCTGCCTGTTGGAGTAGTGGAGAAGCCATTTTCTGCTTTTCCGCCAGCAAGCTTACATCTAAGATTTCTCTCCATTTAATCATTCCTCTCGGCCTGTAGAGATGTATTCCAAATGCAATAATCTTACTAAGCCCAAATAATCCACTTTAAAACTATACTGATTACTTAGACATCATGGAATAGTCATCTGCGGAAAACGCACTCTACTAGTGATTTTCCGCCAATGGAGAAACCTAAAACCAATTTTCTACCATTGAAGCAATATGAAGTATTCAAGCTACAGATTCTGAAATCAAAAAAGATAAATGTTAGAAATCCCCGAATTGTGGCCTTTATCAGATTTGGGATCTTAAACCTACCCGATTAAACATGACTTCCGATACAAATCCCCCCAGCTCGCAAAGGAGAAGTGAAATTGGGAAAATCCGATAAAGGCCTCCTAGCCTAAGGGGAAAGCTAGACTCAAACTCCAGAAATTCACAACACTTTCAAGACCACTGCTACATACTAAACATCCACTTTTGTCTAAAGATATGCAAACCAAAAGTGGGGCAACATAATACAACCCTGTTAAAGGTATACAACACCATGTTAGGGGCCAACTAAGCTTACAACTCTTACAACAAAACTTTTGTTACAAAGTGTTCTTCAACAATGAACAAAAACAAGCATCTTCAATGCTTAGATGGTTCCAGTCATAGTTTCCAATGATCTTTGTCATCCTCTGCTTTGCCATTTGCACGTGCATATATATTCTCTCATCAATCTCCCATGTATCTTCCCTTTACATAAGTCTTCATATATATATATATATATATATATATATATATATANTTTATATATATATATATATATATATATATATATATATATATATATATATATATATCTTATTGCCAAGTCGGCTCACTTAACCAATATTACACAGTCGACTCTCAATACAAAATAGAATTAATAATGCAAAGAGAAAATACAAATTCGGGGCTCTTACATAACCAAAATATAGATTATCTACAGTCATAATCCAACTTATCTTGCCAAGAGTCCACGACATACTCCCCAAATCATCACTATTATCCAACTGCTTTGTTTTGATGTTCTCTTGTTGTCGACTGTCTTCAAATATCTCTCTGTCTATACTCGTCACAAAAATCAAATTGATCTTAGATGTAGGTCATAAATTCCCCATAGTATCTTCCTCTAAGCTCGCATGTAATAACTCATCAATCTCAATCTTTGATACCCTAAATAACTCTGTATTTTTGCTTCTGTACTTAGTTGATTCCAGAACTGAATCATCAAAACTTAACTTCTATTCAATCGATCAATATGCCAGATGTGTTTCCATAAATGATAACCAAAAAGTAATTCATAATATACAAAAGTGATCACTTGCCAACAATCTCTCCCTTTGGCATTGATGATAACACTTAACAAAAAAAAAGACTAAGTTTTCCAACACAAAAACTGTCTCTCCTCTCTTCCTCTTCTATTATTCTTCTCTCTTCTCCCTTATTCATTTTTCTTCTCTCTTCTCCCCCTTTGAAAAAAATGAAAAAGGTGCATAAAAATTAGTACAACTAGTGCTTTCTCACCATTTTTCAGAATATCTTGAAAAAAATCTTCCATGATCTTCACTTCTGCGCTCCATGATTCAACCAGTAGTTACTAACATGAATTAGTCCATTCGGTGCATATGATGATGTCTCTACTATTTTCAAATCTATAGGCATAGAGTTTGTCAGTGATTATGTTGTCTTCTCCAAATCTGATAAATGTACTTAAAGAATTGATAGTTTAGGAGTGATTAAACTCTTCAACAAACCAAACCTTGACATGACTCTCCCTTTCTTTATATCCAATACATTCAGCTTATCCAAAATCCTTGTTACCTCTCTGTCCATTTCCATTACCAATTGTGAGGTCTCACAACTATCCATCATACTGTTCAAGGTTTCCCTGTCCTTCGCAATAATGTCTTCAATGTTCTGAACATGTTTGATTGGGTTCATGCAATAACTAAATAGTATCCTTCCATATGCAACACAACTCTTAGCTTTTACTGTAACAGATTTTAGAATGCCCAAGTCCCATGAAATAGATTGGAAAACTTCCATCAGTTTCTTCTCCAAGTAGCTCTTCTGTTCCTTTTCTTCTACAATCTTCACTAGGGTCTCATAGTGACCATCAAAATTTTCAAGTGCTAACTTCAAGTTTTCTACATCATCTCTACTTTGGAAAACAATAGGTACTGGAAGCAATTTGTTCACAGTATCGATTGCTCTAGACATTACCTTAGTTTTCTTGTCAACTTTTTGCATAGATCTCTCCTTTTCTTTATTGAGTGTGGTGAAAGCTAGACTCACCAACTCATCCTCATCCATGTGATCAACATCAACATCAATAGGTTTGTCTTTACTTGCCAACAATACGATAGAAGATGTATCGATTTCAGTTTTGACTTCCACTTTTGCTTCTTCTTCTTTCTACTCCATTTCTTTCTATTCTTCCTCTCTCTTTTCTTCCTCTTTCTATTCTTCATCCTCAGCCACTGTATTGTCAATGTTTCCTTCAAATGGATCCTTGTCATCATGTGAAGTGTCAAGAGTCACAGGCACACCAAAAACATAGAAATCTAGTTGCATATCATCTTCACTTTTCTCAACACTTGCCTCAGCAATTTTGGAACTGTCTCCCATTCCTAAAGGTGTAGGCATTGTAGGTTTAGGAGGTGGAGTCTTCTCAGGAATAGTAGCCATTAGTATCTGATCTAATGCTCTCTAAGTCTCTTTAGTAACTTCTTCATATTTTCTTGCCATGATTTTTACTAACCTTGACTTGGTCCTTAATAAAGGTTTCAGTTCACCGAATATTCTATCTCTCTCTTGCATAGAAATTACAGGTGACATGTTATCAATTTCTTGATTCATAATAGTCTCATCTTCAATATGTGCTAGTTGTTTCCTTATTTCCAGTCTGCCATACAACTCTTCAGGTACACTGCCCTCTATCTCTAACAGAGTTTTCTTGAAAACAAGTAAGTGATTTACTACAATATCTTCAATCATAAGTTTATTAGTTTCCTCATACCTGTCATAGTACTTGTTTATTGAAACTAGATTCCCTTTCTCAATAGCTCTCTTCTCAATCATCTTCAAGTCTGGTTTCCATACTTGTCTGCCACTTTCAGTTTTCTTCTCTTCTCCCTCAGTCCTCTATACTTTAGGAGGTGAATTTGGTTTGGTGGATCTAGTGCTTTTTTGAGGTACAATCTTAATTGCCTCTTCTTGTGATGTTTTCAGTGGTGGTGAAGGGGTGGTAACATAAATAATAGTATAAGGTGGATTAGCTACCATCACAACTTCAGGATGTGGAAGGGCTGCAGTAGTAGTAATTGTCAATCCAGAAGAATGTTCTACTAACTTCTTCTTTACTTCCTTAGTCAATCCTTCTTTAATACCACATTCATGAATAATGTTGTCTACTTTCCTTTTCCTCGAGCCTCTAGTATGATCCTCTCTTACTTTAGCTGATTTTTCTTCATAAGTGTCCCATCTTTCCTCATATGTATCTACTTTCGATGCCAGAACATGTTTGATCTGCATAGTTAAGACTTCTGAACTGACCTCAGATCCCACAGGATAACACCATTTCTTCCTTGGTATAACTGCTTCAAAACACACAGAGTCTATCTCAACCATAAAACATATTGTGTCCTTATATTTTTCAACTAAGTCTTCTGGAATCCTGTATCTCTCTTTCATCTACTGCTGAAGAATCTTAATCATGCCAAATAGTTCTCCATCAACCCATGTGCTATTTTTTCTTTGGTAGCTCTCAAAAATATGAATACCACTAGGTATCCCTTTCCTCCAAACACTTGGGTGCATGCCTGGAAACTTATGCTCAATGTGAATGTACATGTGGACTAGTAGTGAACCAAATCTAAAGGTTTTGGACTTGTCTTTCTTTATCAACTTGACATTCTCCAAAAATTGTTGTGCCAATACTTCGCATAGGTTATAATTAGTATTTTCTTTCACCATTATGTAAGCCATCATAATGACTACTGGAGATACTGAATTAGGTCTACTACTATAGTAAAATTTGTAACCAAGTATCATCGAAATCAATCTCACATCTTGTAGATAAATTTCATTCACTGTCATAGCTCGCCTATCCCATTTTGAGTGTGTTAGGGTTTCAAATTGTTTCTTTATATGCTTCTCCACCATAGGGATTACTCCAGTATTATCTAGTCTAGTGATCTCATGTATCAGTTGACTACAAATCTTTACAGGTTGTTCACCTATCCAGATAAACTGATCATGAACTCTGCTCAACAATATTTTAAACCATTCCTCTTCACTGAATTCGTATAAGTCTAGAATTTTCATAATGTTTAACTCGTCTACATGTTTGAATTAATCTCTCATTTTTCCATTATCAGTCATGTACTCCATCTCAGTAGAAATTTCATCAACACCTAGTATGTCATATTTGCAATGAATGTATGCCCTAATGTCTTCTACATGCAAGATGTCATGCAGTGTCTGGGAAAATGCTCCTTCAGGGTCATCTTCACATGACTCAAAAGGATGTTTCTTAAATTTGTATTTAGGTCGATCCATAACATCATAAATCAAAGGTGCATCCATAGCTTCTGTAGATGTAAATGGTGTAAATATCTTTTACATGTTGAATACAAAGTATTCACTTCGATCAATCACGCAAGGTAGTTGCTGGATAGTTTGAATCTCTCTTCTCTCTGATCTCCTTAGGTCGTTGATCGTTAAATGGTAAGGAAATAGATAACTATAGGTGCTTTATACATTGTTAAGTGTTAAAAAATCACATTACCCAATACTGTCTACTCAGTCATAAATCTCGCGATCATAATATATGCATCGTCCGATGTTGTGCTCTTAGATATACGTTCCATGATGTCGGCCAATATCATACCTAATCTCACTAGAGCTTAATCCACATAATCAGGGGCTGGATATATTCTGATGTTCTCATCCAATGCTCCCCCTAAGGCCATGCTTGACCAATTAGGTCGATTCTCCTTTGCTAGAATTAGGCGAAGATCCAGTAGTATCTACTGTCTCCCCTGAACCAATATCTCACTTGTCTCTTTGATTTTCCATATCTTACCATTGTTTTTATCTTCTGATTTCTTGAAACAACTGTCAAAATCACTCTTGAGTTTTGCAAGACTTTTACCAGTATCATTTTCATTCTTTTTTGTATTCATAGGAGGTGTTACTCTTTTGTTATTTACTCCATTATACCTTTAAAACTTTGCTATATGATCTAGATTGTTGCATTTGTAACATATATGAGGTCTTTTGTCCTCATTAACTTGTAATTTACAATTCCTTGCAATGTGTCCAAGGTTGTTTCATTTTTAGCATGTGATCTTAGCTGCTAATTCTCCTCTATTGTTTTCTTGTCTATATCTAGTCTAATAAGGTTTCCTGCATTTTGTCTTCTTGTGCCCATATGTATTACAGTTAAAACAATAACCTGAATTTTTTTTTGAAAGGGGCATTACCTCTGAAATCTCTTTTCATGTGTCCAAACTTGTTACAACCAAAACATCTACCTCTGAAAGGTCTGATATGTTCTTTAGGTTCTTCAATAGTAGATTTTTCTGCATCAATCTTTGCATCTGGTTTCTCTTCTTGATTCTTGGAACATTCAGCTTCATTGAAGCTGATACCAGTCATATTTCCTCTAGGTTTCTTTCTTTCTCTTTGTTCATCGATCAAGTCACTGCTCATGTGAAGTTTCTTAATGTGTTTCTTTGTCTCAACAAGTACACCCTTTATGATATGATTATATTTCTCCAATTCTAGATACTTGTTCTTGTAATGGTCAGCCTCATTCTTCATTTGTTCCATCAGAACATTTTCATTTTTCAAATCATCTCCAATCTTGATCTTAGCATTCTTTTCTTGTTGAATCTCTTTAGCCATTATTTCATTTTCAAGCTTCAAGGAATCATTCTCTTGTTCAAGTTTCTTTATCTGATCTAAATTATCATTGTTTGAATCTTCTTTTATCTAAACCACAAGTGTTGGAGATTTGATTCTGAACAGTTGATTGATTATATGTTTGTCATTGATGACAACATATAATACACAGCAACACTTTTGTATGTAATTATCCATATGATGACATGAAGACTTGCGTGGATAGATACATGTTGTTGACATGTTTATTATGCCATGTTCATACACGCAGACCCAGATATGATGTTTCAGTAAAGATATGTAATTATGTTATTGACGGTTATAGTTCTGGAGGAAATATAGTTTAAGGTTGATGTATGTAACGTGTTTATTGAGTTGCATCTATCTTTAGGATATGTGTGTGTATATTCATGATGAGTTATGAGTTTTTGATATTAATCTAAAGGCGCCAAACATATTTCAAGAATATTGCAAAGTTATGGTTAAATTGGTGAAGCCGACTTAGTGAAGCGACACGTCTATTTAGTTTTTACTTGCGTGATTGTAATTATGCTTGCACGCTTAGTAGAGCCAACAAGGATGTTAAGAAGAGTTGTCCTACAGGTCCCATGATCTCATACTTGGTGTATATACTTATAGAAGGTCATTTGTGATAAGAAGAGTTGTGAAAGCCAGAGATAAGAAAAG
>MU224603.1:183207-249938 GCA_018584345.1 Thuja plicata
AATATTACCTTAAAATGTAAAAAATCAAAATACTTAAATAATCTTATTTCCTATCTAGTTTAAAATATCTAAAAAAAAATTATTCTAACTTATTTACAAACTTTTCAATTTTTATTTATCTATTTAAATAATACTTATTTTATTACTATGCACTAAAAATAAAAATTTATTGTAAAATAAAATTTCAATAATATCAATATAACATAATAATAATAATAATAATAACAATAAACAAATATTGCCCCCACAAATAATAATAACAATAAACAAATATTGCCCTCCACTTTAAACATTGGAAATCATGTTTAATATTTTGCAAAGGCACAATTTTTAAGGCAAACTAATAGCTATAAATCACTTGAAAACATTAGTCCCAGCCTATAAATAGGCTGGACTAATAAATAAAATATATTACACCAACATTGTTACCTAGCAAATAAGATATAAAACAAGAGTTGTTTTGAGCTTACTACTTGAAGCTGCTACCAAGGAATAAATTAGGGTTTTCACGGTTTAACCTGCTGCTTTAGGTTTACTTTAGGGGTTTAGTATTGGAGGTTCTTCGTTGCTGGTTCAATGGCGTGCACGTTGGATTTCAGGCGTCTAGACGAAGGCCTCGGCGGCGAAAGAAACAAACGAAAGCGATCATCAGAAGAAGACCAGCAAAGCCATGAAACTCCAATGGAGATTGAGCAACCTTCGGCCAAGCGCGCCGCCATAACAGTCGAAGGCCAAGACAAACCAGCGTACGGAAAACCCACATACGACGGCGTCATTGCAGGTAAGGTCTCCGGCCGCAAATGGAAGCAGCCAAGGCAGACGCGCTCATCTGCAATTAGGGTTTCTCACAAGCGCTCAACGTTTGAAGAGAGGGCGAAGCTTAAGCAAATTAAGAAGGCTCACCAGGAGAGGATTAATGAGCTCAAGGGACAGATTAGGTCTAATAAGGCTGAGAAGAGGAAACTTAGGGAGGAGAGGGAGAAGAAGAAGAAAGAGAATGTGTTGAAGTCGGGGACGAAGTTGCAGAAGATTACTAACCCTAAGACATTGAAGAGGTTGTCCAAGTCTAAGCAGAAGAAGCAGCTTATGGTGGTGCCGGATGAAGTTATGCGGAAATAATAACTTTATTTCAGGGATTTAGTGTTTTTAGGGCGTGCAAAAATATGAGTTGAAGTTGTCTAAATTCTGCAGGGAGAGCAGGGTAATGAGTTTTTCATGTTTTGGTAAAGGGATATTTAAAGTTAAGGAAATGTATCATTTTTATTCAGATCTCCTTGCCATCTTCTTCAGGTAAGGTGATTTATCTCGATGTTAAAGCCACAAGGTGTTATTGAAAGTGTCGATCTGAGAATTTTCTGCTATGTCAATTTATTTTAATAAAAAAATCTCCTTTTTGAACGTTATGCAAAATATGAAATAGACGAGACCATATCATATTCCTTCCTTTCGGAGTTTTATCGACTTGTGTTAAAATTATATTTTTTTGGCTTAGTTTCAGAGTTTTATTGACTTGTGGTAAAATGATATTTTTTTGGCTTAATTTCAGAGTAGATCAGTAAATCATGTACATTTGATATTTACAATTTGTATTACATATTTAGTTGGGACGGACTTTATTATTTTCCTATACCGTGGCGTTCGTCATGCTGTATTTTTTACTAAGAAAATCCCCTTTTAGCTAAGATGGAATAAGCGGGGACAAAAACTGTTTGCCTTCTTTACCCTGAAGATGAGTCCAGCAGAAAGATTGCCAAACTTTGACCCCGATGATGGGCCAGGAAGGAGACTGTAATCTATTTACGAGGAGGATGGTTCCAGTAGGGAGATCCTGAAACACTCAGTTTTAACAATACAAATCACTGAGAAAGAACTGTAGTTTTCTAGGGAAATAAATAATATTTCATCTAATAATATTGATATGACTTTGAAGTGTTTTGGTAGGGATATTTACTTCTTGCCTCAAAATTATTGATGAGTGAACCTGATAGAATAAGTCACATTTGATTCCAAAAATAATTAGTGATGGAGGTTTTTTCTGCTTATCAGGGCAGAGGAATCTTTGTTTACACTGCAGAATAGAGATCAAAGGATGTTATAATATGATGCTTAAAACAAGCCAAAAAACACAGCTATCTAGAACCAGTAAACTACTAAACGAAGAGGACAATTCACTCTTGATCCTATAATTTATATATCGTGTTTCAATCTTGTTATCAAGGATCTCTGTAGTGAAACAAGATGGTGTTTGATGTATAATACCCCCCAGGTTCTTGGAGGTGATTGTGTAGTGTTACTGTTGTTAATTAGGCTTTTGAGAGTTATAAAATTGCAAGATTTTTTGGCTCATGTTGCATTATTTTTTAATTTTTTCCAGAATTTCTTCACAGTTTTGCACTTCTAAGAAACAATAATTTTCAACACTCAATGTGACAAAGCTTCTGTATTTATGGCCAGTTCTTTGTGTCAAGAACTGACATTTTTTCCGTTCACCTCATATCATATCTTGCAATGTGGATAACATTTTCAGAATGTAAATCAACTTCATGATTCCATTTCACAGAGTTCTTTCATATGTTGAATGATGTATTTTACTGTATTCTAATTATGAATTCCTTTTTCCAACAAAAAATAGAGGTAGCCACTTGTTGGGTATAGAAGGTAAATAGCACACTATCTTGGCTACATAGCATGTGCGACTCATCAGACATTTTTCGGACAGTTTGCTTTGACTTAAGATTTAATTTGTGTAAACTATGATTTCAATTTACTAAACCATTATTTAAGAAATTATATATAATATATATCTTTCAAACTGTTCCTAATACCTTGTTCCATTTATTTTATCTCTGTTATGCAAAGAAAGCCTTCCAAGTGTAAGTTAAGTGATTACTTTTGTATGATTAACACAATTGACTTGCAAAATTTGTGGTTAAAGCAATTTACATGGAAAATTTGACATTTAGAGTGAAAAAAAGCTTAAAAAATAATCTGATGACCATCATTAGGAATTCGGTGCAGAGGTCGTGACATTAAGTTTGGTTCAACTTACAAGAATATTACTGTTTTACATGGGGTTGTGTCCCCACCCCTCAGAACTCTGTCCCTGTTGCCTGGCATGTTTCTGGGATGGCCCGATGTTAGCCCCCTGATCTTATCTGCAATTCAGAGGAAACATTCCCAAACACATCCCTGAAATCGATGATGGCTAAGAATGCAAAGGGGACAGCTGGCCGTTGGGCAGGGATGTCTCAGACATCCTCCAACCATCCCAGGGATGGCCATGGACATCTCAGACATCCCCGACCATCCCAGGGACGGCCAGGTGCCCCGTGGCAAAAAATGTTCTATATCACTTTCAACCAAAACAATAAGAGTTTCTAATATTTTTTTAGGGTTGTAAAGGGGGTGGGGGTCCCACAAACTCTTCCACATCCCATTATACTCCCAAAAACATATTTTCAAAGCAAGATTTGAAACTCAGCTCCAATGCTGCCTCCATAATTGTTCCAGTTTTACAGACCTTTTTTTCTAAATTTTTACTGTTGGGAAGGGGATTTGAGTGGTTGAGATGCCTCTCCTACAAACTAAAGCACATAACTCAGAAGTTTAAGTCTCAGTAACACTGCAGTTGAAAACTTGAAGCTTGGGTACCTGAAAACAGTGAGGAAATTTGTAAATGCAAAGGGCATACAGCAGGGCAGCAGGGTAAGTAACAGTGACACAGATAGCCACAATCTATTCTTGATGAATTGGTCACACTCAAGGCTTTGCAGTTCCCAAAGTGAGAGTTCTGGATTTGGATGCGTTGATCCACTTACAGAAAAGCATTCTTTTTGGATGTTTTCATTACTCATCTAGTAAAAATTCTATGGAAAAGTCCAACATTCCAATTTAAACCGTAATAATTAAGTGGTGAAAGATAGTTTTTAACTTTGCTTTTAAAGTGATGGTGAAATATACTCTCCTTAAAATATTTTTGTGAAAAAGAAATGTTCACGGGAGAGTAAGTTTCAATTTGCTATGGTATATAGCACTTCAGTGTACACCTCCCCAGGGGTTTGGGTGATGCCCTTGATGTTTTGGGGACTTGTGGATTTTGGAGGGGCTATACTGTTTATGGGTGATGTGCTTGATGTTTTGGAGACTTGTGTAAATCACTCGCCTTTCAAATTTTTTGTGAAAAGAAACATTTATGGAAGTTTAATTTGTTGCAGTATATAGCACTTCAGTGTGTATTCCGCCCCAGGGGTCTGGGTGATGTCCTTGACATTTCAGGGATTTGTGGACTTCAAGGGGATGTATTGTTTTTAAAAATTGAACAAATTGTTTCATTTGCTGCATAAAGATAATTTTATTTTAGCTTCTAATGGAAAACAATACCAAAATCTTAAAAAGGACGAGGATACACAAAAAAGATGTGCTGTTTCCGAAATTTTGTCCCCACATCTGGGAATCTCAGAGAAACAGTGGTTTATTGTAGCTATAATTTAGTAGTGTTACACAAGTGACATGAAAAGAGTTCTTTCTTTGATCAGGGCTCAAATGCTAGTACATACTTGCTATGACGTTTTGGCAAATTTTACAGTAGGGAATGTGGTGAGACCTTGTCAAGCCGGGCAACACACTAAATTGTACAAGGAATTGTTTCAGTCCTGCAAACACTAGAAGGACAATAGTCCGACCTTACAATCTAGTAAGCTGGTGTGGTACCCAAGTCGACTCAATATCTAGCTTAGAAAGCACAGCAAGCTTCGACATTTGTGAGGATTTCAAGAGAGCAATGAAGTGTCTTGCGCTCATGCGAAGGGGTGCCATGGCAGGAAAGGGTACAGTTAAAGAGAGAATGCTGTTGACGACACTTTTGAGTACTAAAATTTTTAAACTTTGCGTCTGTTGTGAAGTGTCATACTGGCTAATTCAAACACCGCTTTGGCCATTTTTGTTTCATCTTTTTCTGCTTCTTGAACATGATATTGGCTTGATGAATGTTAATATGTGACGCCCCCCAATTGTTATAAACAAGGTTGCAGGAAACGGCAGCTGCACTCCATGGGTACCCTATCGATGTACCTGGAACAGGTATGGATATGGTATGGCTTGGATACAGCCCAGATACCTTATCAGTGTGTTTCAAAAAAATAATCCTAATGTCAGCTGCCTGGAAACGGAGGGATTCAGGTGCCCAAACTAATGAGCTGAATCAGCAGTAAAATTCTAAAAAAATAGAAAGAAAACTTACAAATAACCCTTGCAAATGAATTCTTATGGCATTCAAATTTGTTTGATGTGATTTCGGTGGGATGTTTTTAAGGGTTTCTGTACCAGAGGAGCGACTTCATTCAGATAGTTTGCTGAGTTTTCTGCAATTGCCTGATATGTTGTGCTCTCTGTGCTTCTGCCCATTGCGATAGTTATCTTTAAAATTTTGATAGTTAAAGAAGATTAAGATTATATTTGAGTGTTTACAAATATAGTATATGATTAATATTTTTATAAATGTTGCAAGGATATTTAAATAAAATAACTGTAAGAGGTTTTAAATAAATGTAGTTTTGATTTGGAATTATATATTGTTAATTTAATCTAAAATAAATTTATAATTGAATTTTTTTTAGTTTTCTTTTTGGAATGTATAAATTTTAAATTATAATTTTTTTTGAAACTAATTTTATTGATTTACATTTATTCATCATAATCATATTTTAATTTTTAATATACATGCAATCAATTTTGTGGACACTTGATTTTATGTTGGAAAATTAAAAGCCATCTAATATTTTATTTATACTTAGTGTTTAGTCTGTTTATAATAAATTATAATGTATATGTATTTACAAAGATTTACAATTTTAATTCATTAAAATAATGGTTATATATAAATTTATAATATATTTTATTTTACTTTATTATTATATTTAATTGATTTTTAGTTAATAAGTAATTTAGATTAATATTGGAAATTATTGTTGATATAATTATAAATTTTTAGTTTGTCTATTATTGTAAAAATTAAATTTGAATTAGTAAATATTAAATATATAGTACTAATTATTTATATTACATTCTTAAATCAACTTATAAACTATAATTTGTGTTTTATGATCTCAATTTATAATTATACTTCATGATTTTATTATTTTTAGTGATATTAATCATGCATCATCATGTGTTTTGTTTGTTTTTATGATTGCTGCTTCCTGCTGTATCTCTTGAAAAATGGCCGTGGCCGTACCGTATCGGTAGCTCCGTGCTACTTTGGTTATAAGTCTATAAATAATGAGCATGCAAGATGTATAATAAGTGAGCATGCAAGATCAGCAGATGGGCTCTGGTGGAGTAGATGAATATTATCGGCAGCAAGTAGAAGATGCTTGAGGGTTTCATAGAAATGGATGTTGTTTCTGAGATTGTATAGGCATATGCTTGAGATTATTTCTTTTATGTCATCACCAATATAATTGGTGTCCTTGCTGCAGTTCTTACAAGAAGATTTTACAGTTGCATATATCCAACTGGACCAACAGTGTTTACACTACACACATCAGTACATGGTCAAGCACAGTTCTGGAAAATATGAAATCTTTGGCAGGGAAAACTGTTTCACATGATTATTTGTAGAAATTCTCTGTTGGAATCACCACAGAGCCATCCAGCATAGTGAAGCTGACATTGTGCTACACCCGGTCACAACAACAAACTCTTGGCCTTAGAGAAAATGGGAAAGCGAATTTGCAGTACCCTGCCATACTTACCAATGGCCAAATGATTACAAAAGAACCTGATATGAAGTTTGAATAGGTTGAATATGAAATGTTTGGTACAGCAAACATGCATCCACGGATAAAACAATAATTCTGATGGAAGGACAACTTTGCAGTTGTCTGCATCTAAAGAATATAAAGAGATCATATTATTTCTGGTAAAAGGCCGGTTCAAGGGAATCTAGATCGCAGTGAATTTAAAGATTGCAATAGCAGGGCAAGCCAAATTGTATTGCAGAGTATTGGACAGATGCTCTTCGTTTTGTTCTTGTTGCTTATAACATAAACATTGATATCCAAAGATTGGTTGGGTATTGACACTAGTGCAATAAGCTATGGAATGTCATATGATTTACACTGCTTAACTTGGGAAAAGATTTTCTGCCCTCTAAAGAATTGAATGTTGGGTATCTACCATTTGGGTGCGAATGGATACTCACTGCTCTAAATAAAGTTGTCTCGAAAACTATCACTACCATGAAGGTGTGGCCAAGTTCTCATCTGGACAGACTGCTGAAAGGATAACAACTACTGTGCCAGGGCCTCGCTTTCCCATCACATCACCTCTTTGTTCACAACACAATTTCAAAGTCAAGATGTTTATTTTATCTTATAGCTTATCAATCTCCAGGAGGTGCTTTGAAGATTGACTTGTAGTGTGATTTGATTGATCTCATTGGAGAATGACCATGTTGTAATGGCATTGAGTGGACGAATGACTTGAATTGTGACTTGAACACGTTGGAGAATGGTCGTATTGTATAACACTAAATGGAAGAATGGTTTGATGTGGGATTTCATCACATTGGAAAACCTACGCTACTGGATTTTTGCAGGGTGGTCCTGGTTTCAGGTTTGATGCTCACTCAGTTTGGGATATGGTTTGGTTTTGGCTGGGGGAGTGGTCATCTGGTGAGCAGCTTTTTGTTTGTGGGTTCCTGAACAAACCTGTGATGAACCCAACAGTGAAACACAATTTCTTCTTTGAATCCACTCGGGAAAAATTATTGTTTAAAAATACTAATTATTTTTCAACCAATGCCTTCGTATCACCTTGAGTGGAGTTTCTTGTCTTCATGGGCTTGGGGGAGATAAGGGTGATTGTCCGTTGATACGCTACACTGGTGCTTGCATGTCCCTGCACTCTATTTTTGGAGGGTTGTATCACTTTTAACTGCCTTATCTTTCTCTAACTTCAACCTTTGCATAAATGGCCGTGTCTAAGGCTTTGAATGGTACGGTCATGCCTTCAACATTGTGTGGCATGTCATATGATTAAAAATGGTGTTTGCCATAGGAGTTCAACTAGCTAAACAATGCCTGTATTCTTTGTTGCAAGAACTTGGAGTGAATGTGCACTGACCCAGAGAAGTTGTTTGAGCCATTGTAGGTAATTCTATTCAAAACCACACTTCTTAACCTTTTAGGGTCATTTTAGGGTCCATATGAAGAGGTTTACCACTTTTAAAAATCAAATTGAGTCCATATGGTTTTATAAAATAATAAAACATTATGCTCTTATATATATATATTTTGATTATCAAGGGGCAGAAGCCCAAGGGATTGTATTATAATGAAAATAAAACATTAGGCTTTTACACAACTTGAAGACTCACAGAATGATACAGCAAGCAGAACCATGGCTTCCACGAGGAGATCAAAGTAGATAGCTTGAAGCATATAAACTATTCTAAATAAAGTCTTTAACCCTACGCATGTAAGGCAGCTTCCAAAATGCTTTTGCAAATACGGTTTTAACAGAGTTTGGTTGAAACTGTAACAAGTGACATGAGATAATCAAAACAACAAAAAATCATCAGAATCAAAACAACAAAAAAATCGTCAGAATCAAAACAACAAAAAATCAAATCAGCAGAAGCTTTTGCTCTTGTATATTTATTTATTTGGCAATTTTTATATTAAATTGATCATGCTTCTGGATTTGGATTTGATTGTGCTAAGTTTTTTCACCAGCATTTAGGATGACACTCAGGGATCTACTGTCAGGGATCTACTGTGAGGATGCAAATGAGTGCCAAGAGATATAGAATGTAAATAGTAACTAATATTAATTAAAACAAACAGGTATCAATTTTTTATATTGATAAATATTAACTAAAATAAACTAAAACAAAGAGATTTCTAGACGACAATAGGAAATAGTAAACCTAGGAGGAAAACTTAAGGAGGTCTTCCACTATTCATTGACCTCCAAGAAACAATTATGATTTCTAATTAATTTACATTGACATACTATTATATTCTAAAAGAATAATTTAATTATTTGCATTAACATTTTTTTGAAGTGTTTGGTAAACTGTGACTCTAACCTCACCTGAACTGTTTTTGACTTGGAGCTATGAATGAGTGAGCTCACAACCACACCCAATTATTAAAGCCAAGAAGGTTCAAACCCAGGAGTACGAAGGCACAATCTGGCGATTACGGTGGCCCAATGGGAGGTTTGAACTTCAGTGGCCACACCACCACCACCACCACCATTTACACTAATTTACATTAATTTATTATAAATAAAAAATATAAATTTTCTAATATATAAAATTTAATTAGGCCAATAAATATATTTTAATATATAAAAATTTATATATTTTTCTTCATATTTTAAATATCAGTTAAATGACCAAACCATCCAAAAAACTTTCATATGACCCCAGTTAAACTGAATTCCAAGTCGCTTCAACAAACTCAAATGCTTAAAACAAATTAAAATTTCGACACTAATTTCAAATAAAATTGATTAATACTTGGAGACTATTTATGTCCAGGTTAAGAGGTCAAATTGGGAAACATTTTTTCCTTTTTAAGGAGGATACACAATCCAGGTTAATGGGTCTCCTTATAAGAACCAATTTTTAAAGTTACCATGGATAACATTTGAAGCATATTATATGCAACTGCAAATTAAATTATAATCAAGTTTGAAGAAGTTGAGGAACATCTCTGGTTAGAAATGCTTTAGAAATGATTTGATGTCTTCTGAGTAAGGTGCACTAAATCAAAGAAGAGATGTTTGGAGGCATCAGGGCATGTAAAGGGGCTCAATTCATTGCTCAGGAAGCCAACTTCTAAGCCGCCTGTCCCACAGCAACCTTTATCAATCACCTCCAAACCTGGCATGTAGTAGAACATTACAAGATTAGACATGATACTAGCTATATATTAATATAGTAAAACATTTAAACATAAGAAACAATTGCATTGTTATCAATCAAGAGAATGAAAAATACTATATTTGTCAGGGTTTGCAATGAACTCGGAAATCAGATTGTGATAATCAAGAGAAGCAATTTTTAGGCTAGGAAAAGCAGATTTGAGTCCTTCAATCATGGCATTTAATCCCGAGTTGCATCCATATGCAGCCTGATTTATCTCTACATCACATGCTCCCTTGTTCAATAAGCTTCTTAGTGTTCTCTCTCCTGGTAGACATCCCAATGGTGGAACATCAATCACAGCAATTCTAGTGGCACCCAGATTATACAATTCCTGCAAAATTGAGAGCCATATATCAGAATTCACTGTAAATATGCTTGAAAAGTGCCAAGTTAAATAGTGAGACAAGTTATAATTATGCCTTGATATAAACTGTGTATGTATTCAAGAGGAAATCTGTATACTCTTGAACAGTGAATTGGAGTCGACAAGGTGGGACTAGGAAGTAGTTGGCAATGAAGTCATTGGTGCCTATCGAAATGAAAAATATTGCCTTTTTGATTATGGTTGTGGCCTTTTCTCCCACCAATCCTGCTATTCTGTTTCTACACTCTTTAAAATACTCGATTTGTTATCACATTCTGCATTCATGTATACAAATCCAGCTTATAAGGAAAAGCTGACAAGATACATACATTAGGTCCACATCCATTGTCCTACAGATGTATCAAGGTTCTCTGAAACATAATAATATGTTGTATTTGCTTACCAATATATAGGCAGCGAGATTGTTTAAGCCTGTGCCAGAAGATGAAAAACAGACTCCAGTTAGCAAGTCTTGGGTCTTGAGGTTTGGATCCAAATATGGGGGCAACAGTTCCTTGATTCCAAGTCGTTCAACTGTAATGAAATGGTAGAATTATAAAAGTCATGAAATTTGAAAATGGGTTAAGAAAATATTAATCCAAAACAACCAAACAACAATCTTGCAATTGATTACCAAGTTTTACTTAACAAATAACAATAATTCTAAGTATACCATTAATTCTTATGAGAGATGGGTTATTGTGAACCACTACTCAAATATGGATCAATGAGTTTGACGAAAAAATTGCATAATTGAATGTTGATAGAAATATCATAATTTGCCTTGCTGTCGAAAATATCTCCTGCTTATCAATTGATGATTGCAGGCACTACATGATGAATAGTTCATAACTTTATAGGGCACAACACTTGCTGACGGTTTTGGAAATGGGGTGGTAATTCAAGTGGGCTTAACCTTGGAGGAAACTCCATGCCTGAGCATCACCTAGATACAATAAGTGCTAAGTGCACCATTCATTCTTATGAGAAATGAGTTTTTGTGAACCACTACTAGTCAAACATAGATCAATAAATTTGACTCCAAAACTATACAATGTTATCCTTGTAAAAATATCTTGTGTGTATTGGAGAAATGATAACCAAAAGAATCTTGTGTGTATTGGAGATACATTTCCATCTCCAAGACGAGTTTGAGGGGGATGGGAGACATTGGGTAACCATGGTTGTTATACACGTTTGCATATAAAAAATGATTTAAAGATTATGTTTAGGATTTGTTTGATTGCATTATGGTTCAAGTTGAATGTGACAATAAGAGTGCTATCAACTTGGCCACGAATACAATGTATGATGCTCATATGAAACATATTAAATTTTAGTATCACTTTGTTCGACAGATGGTGGAAATTAGGAAGGTAACGATTCGAAAGGTTGACACTTTGGGTTATGTCGTACATTCACTTATGAAATTGATGAACATGAATAAGTTCTTTTGGTGTAGGGAGTCACGTGCCTTGTATCTTGTACTTGATTCATATCACATATGAAACCAATAGTCGTTCAACTTTAAGTCATCTAGATTCTATTTAAGTCTTGATGTTGCCTCGTATAGTCTCACTAGACTTTTTGTGTCTTTTGATCTTTATTTGTATATAGAAAATTAGGACCCTATCAAAATCTCCCCTTTTACCCTTTCAAAATATTAATGAGATTTAATATGCTCTAAATTCTCATAAAATAATTTTAACTTTCAATTTATTTTACTATTTTTAAATCTTAAGCGTTAAATAGATATAGTTATGCATGTAATTATGGCAAATTAATTCTTATTTTGTAAAAATGTTTCACTTGATCTAATTATATTCTCATAATTTTTTTTTAAAAGAAATTTTACTGTCTAATTATGAGAAATGAGATTTGCAGGCCTTTGGCCCTCTCTTCCGAACCTGCACTGTTGGGTTACCAACTCTTGGAGACCATTAGTCTCAAGTGACATTGAACTCTACCCTTGTGCTAAGGGGTTTTTTATTGCCTCATTTTCTTCTTCAGAAGATCACAATGTGGTTTTGAACAAGTTGTGGGTTTGCGGGAATCATTCCCTTTCTGCAAAACCCTGGACAGTCTCATTTAATCCTCTTACTGAACCACTCAATGTGCTTTCAGTGTGGGTTCATCTTATGAATCTCCCACTCCATTTTTGGGAGATGTCTTGATTTGAGGCTATTGGGAACTCCCTTGGGCGGTTGATGAAGCTATGACTACTATGGGCCAATATACTTTTGCCTGTATCTTGGTTGATATAGAGGTCTCCCAACCACTTCTGGGGGATGTGGTGCTCATGGTTGGGGAAAGGCCATGGATTCAAGCACTGGATTATGAGGGTCTCCCCTTTCGTTGTTGGCGTTGCTTCTCTACTGGACACATGGCTATCGAGTGTGCTCTTCTGCGTCGTAAAGGCACTGCTACTTGGTGGAAGCTTCTGATACTCTCTCCGATGCCTCCTCTAGGAATTCATAGGCTGTTGACGAAGATGAAATCCCTGTAGGAATTTTTAATATTGCCCCTGCTGCAGAATGAGATCCTGCTGCAGACCAGGTTGTTGTTGCTATTCTAATCTTGCTCCTGCTGCAACTCCTATTGCTACCTCTAGTTCCGCTGGCGCAATGTCTTGGCATTTGGTGAAGATGATATAAGTTTTGATCATTGGTTTGTATTGTGGTGTTGTCATTGCTGGCAACATGATCTATTGAAGGCATAAGATCAGTTTTACCGATGGTGTTGAAGGATATGATTGGAGATATGACTAAGTGTTTAGTCAACCAGGAAGATGACAGTATGCGAGGTTCATGCGACCAGAATGGAGTTAGAAATTGAGTTAAGTTTTCTAGTCATGCATTTATCACCTATAGAGGCATATCTAGCTATATCTACGACCACATTAGTTAGTTTGAAGAATTGAGCAAGTTATTGAATATTGAAGTGACACTGATAGGAAGAATAGGGGACATGCAGAGCAAGTTCAATTAGATAAGCTAACTGGTGAATTTAATGTTTGTAAATGTTTGTTTACAACTTTTTTAATGTTGTGTTGGCTTTATTGAGTTGACCAATGCATTTTGGCGTGATCGCATTTGATTTATATGTCGATGGGTAAAACATTTTAGGGCAAAGGCCGACTTGGACAAGTTGTTATAAAAGAAGGATGAAATTGAGTTTTAGGGTAATGATGTGATGATGCAATAGGTATTGGTGATTGTGCAAAGTTGAAGAAAGGAGAGTTGATGCCTAAGGAAACACTATGATTAGGATTGAAGTGGATCTGTTAGACAGGAAGTGTCATAATCAGATCAATTATTATTGGGTCTATCTCAAGACAAGCCCTAATAGGTTTGCAGATAAAATCCTTTAACCGGGTGACTCTTAGAAGGAGTTTGTAATCCCTTAATAGAGTATTTCTTAACATGACTTGTATTAGATTTTAACTAGGCTAAAGATACTCTTAACTGGGTATACCCTTAGCAGGGTGTTTATAATTGCTCCTAATAGGGCATATTTCTTTGGTGCACTAGTGAAATTTGTGGATACCATTCCACACGTGATTTTCTCCCTCTAACAAGGGTTTACACGGGAAAAATAGTGTCTTGAGTCTACATTGTGTGAATGGTCTACGTGCTTAGTTTCTATGTAGTATTCGCTTTTGCATGTTGGTTGTTGTGGAAGATATTTAAGAATTGTTTCAGGTTTGTGGGTGCACTGATTTACCCCCCTCTCAATGCCTTTAAAGACTAACAATTGGTATCAGATCCTAGTTCCATTGAAGAAGTCTAACAACTTGGGTAAGATCCTTAAGGCAAATATGGAGGGTTTATTGAAGAACAAAAGGAAGCCTAAAGAAGTTGAAATGGTCATTGAGGAATTGAAGAATCAATTGAAGTAGTCAAGAGCTAAAAGACAAGGACTTTTTGAACAACTAAATGTGAGTCAAGACTACATTGAGAAATTGCCTGAACAAAGTGAATTTGAAGCAACCCTAGAAGCCATGACTATGGAAAATGAAAAATTGCACAAAGACAAGAAAAAACTTAAGAGAGAGATTGAAGCCCTATCAATCAGGATGGTTGAAGAGTTGGAAGCAAGGAGATCTGCAGAGGATGCAAGGAAATTTGCAGAAGATTCCCTAAAGGCCAAGGATGAAGAACTAAAAGATGTAGAGGATGAACTTTTCAAGTCAAGAAAAGAAGTTAACACATTGCATAACACAAATGAAGAAAATGGAAAATCCCTAAGAGAGAATGAGAATCTAAGAAATGAGAATGAGCAATTGAAAGGAGAATTGAAAACTGCTAATGATCTGTTGAAGAATTTCAATGAGAGCACTGCAAAACTTGATGAATAGATAAGGAATCAAAGGAGCAAAGAGATCACAGGCCTTGGATATACCGTTCACACTACTTGTGAAGTTGGTGAATCCTTTGGAACAAAGGGAATCAAGAAAGAAGGAAAGTATTCACCGATGGTAACACAAATAAATTATGATAAGAAAGCCTACAAACCTGTATGTTTCAATTGTCATAAGGTGGGTCATACTGCAAATGTATGTAGAAGTAGGTCTGCAAATAGAGGTAGCACTTATGATGGATATTGCTATAACTGCAATAAGTATGGACGCACTTCTTATGATTGTAGTTCTAGATCCAGTAGTAGATCTAGTAGCTTTGAGGGTTACTGTTACAACTATAACAAATATGGTCACAAAGATGATGAGTGCATGTCAAGAGTGAGCAATTGAAGGTTGCTAGTGAACCGGGAAAGACCTCACCAAAGAGATGCAATTAAATGTCACATGCTCAATCTATGGTAACTATGGACACATGGATGTGAATTGCAGAGTGAGGTATGCTGGACCATGGAAATCAACTGACATGACATGTTTTCATTGTCATAAGATTGGACATCTAGCAAGGAACTGTAGGTCAAGGAACCAATTGGTAAACCAGCCAAGTAATTAGAAAGAAAAGAAGATTGTGAATGTAGAAGAAGTCAGGAATGAGATGAACAAAACTTGGAAGAATGAAGACAGTAATACATCAGAGGAATCTACATCTCCACCAGGTGTGGAGAATTCATCATCAAACTAAGCCTTCATGTGGCTTAGGGGGAGAAAGAATTGTTGAATCCATCTTTGGACCCCCTATAGGTGTGTGATAAGATCTATCAACATTTTAAGATACATTAAAGTATTTTGAAAGTTTTGATAAGATTACATGGTGTTTGATCATCGGTAATGAGTTCTTGGGTCAATCGGTAAAAAGGTAATCTCTATCGGTAAGTGCATTTAATGTATGTGTGCAAAGGCAGATAAATAGGTTATTTTGGATTTCATTTTCACCTTGCACATTTCAAAAGATTTTGCAGAGTGAAAGTAGCACTGTTCAAGCTATTTGCAGAGATCCAAACGATAAAAAAAAATTGTTTGTGTTGATCTGAAAGAGAAAACGATCGGGTGTGTTGGAAATAATGAGAAGTGTGTACTAAGAGGGGACGGGTGAATAAATACCTCTAATTTTTTTTTTAATCTCATTTAACCTTTATCCATTGTGTAATCAAATATATAACCAACCATGTGTTATATACCATCTTTGTGTAAGATATATCAATTCTTTAACTTCAACAAATATGTAAACATTCATAGAAACATTCATGAAAGTAATTGACTCATAACACAAGATATGGTAACGTAGAAAACCCCTGTTAGAAGGTAAAAAATGCGGTGGGGATGGCACCCACAAAAATCTTCACTATTTGTAGATTGGAAGGGGCCAGTTAAGGCTTACAATTTGATCACTTCTGATGATCTACCCTATTAGGAGTATTATGTGGAGATTGGTTAAGGTCTACTTTGTTAAGAGCTTTAGCAACACTGTTTAGTGTGCACTTGGTTAAGAGATTTATAATAGGAATGTTAAATCTCTTTCTTGAAAGGATTTCTTCTATTTGCTACACTTGTTAGAATGCAGACAAAAATACTCATTGACCTGAGTGTATGCAATGTAACAATTTCTGATTACAGATCCATTACAAATCACATGTATAAATGTATCACCTAATGTGATTGATTAATACCTCTATTTCTCGGTAGCCTCTGTTCTTGGTTCTTGATAACCAAATTCATCTTTTGCTGTTCTGCTTCTTGAAACTCTCAGTCTGATCCATAAATGTGCTCGTTGGATACAATCATCCTCTCATCCATGATAAAGAATGATTAAAACCTCTATTTATAACATAGATTGACCTAATGTAGTTTCACGTATTGCAAAACTAACTCTATGATCAAAGGTTTACAACTTGACCTTGATCTTCTAGTCTGCATGTTTTTAATTAGTTAGAATGATTAAAAAAATTACAATAATGTTGCTTGTCCCTTAAGTAATGGTTTTAAAACAAATCAAGACTCTATAAATAGAATATATTTGTTTTATCTGATGTGGAAGTTAGATCCACTTTTCTCGGGATGTAACTGACTTTTGGTGTCTGATGTTCAGTTTGCTCTGAAATCTGTTTGATTGTCTTTCAGTGCCTTGGTTGAACTGTCTATCGGGTTCCTCTAATGTCTGTTCTCCTGACTTGTACTGTAATTTGCTCATCGGGTTCTACTGTCAGTTTACTCCTGTCGGGTTCCACTTTATCATCTTCGGGTTGCACTTTCAGTTTACACTGCAAAACTATGTCGTCGGTTTTCTCCTTAGCAATTTTAGTTTGAACTGAAAACCTAACTTTCAGTGTAGTGTAACCAATGGTTTAAACTTGTTTTCTTATTGCATACTAATGGAAAAAATTTATGTTTATCAATCTCCCCCTTTGACATTAGTATCAAAGACTGATATGTGCATAATACTAAAGTGTTTAGTATGTACACCATGTATATACCTTAGTCATTTCATGACTCCCCCTATGCATATGCCGGTATAGTATAGTATATGTGTATGTACACTTGTCTTTATACTATCTCTTCCTTTTACCTTTTTGTGCTATATTATCCTTTTCGCCATTTGTACATATCATTCATCATTTTCCCCCTTATCAGTACTATATGCTCTGTACATATCATCATTATCCTTTTCCCCCTTTTTTGATAGTAAGGGCAAAGGTGTATACCTATAGCTTATCAAAAATATGAGAGTGAGAGGAATTCATTTCCTCCATCATCTTCTCCCATTTCTCCTTGAGATGTTTAAGAGCCATATGCTCTAAGGTGATCCGTGCATGCATATCGTAGATGCTGTCTGCTACAAACATCTCAGGGGTGGCAATAAGTTGCCTTGCTAAACTTAGGTGTGTTTGTAGAAGTGTGAGGTTCGGTAATAGTAGAGATTGTATCTCGGTAATCTTCTCTCTGAACTATGATTCTGCTTCCCAAAGTTCCTGTCTTAACCGTTTGATCTCAATGATCTTCTCATAATGCAATTTGATTGCATTTCCATCGGTGGCTAGACTTTGTGCACTTGCAGTTAGATCAGATTCGATCTTTGCAATCTTGTCATTGTTATCCTTTGTAAATTTCTCTAAAGTACATAGCTTTTGAATTAAGGAAATAGCCTCAGTAATTATTGGATCTAACTCATATGATAACTCTGAAAGATTTACCTTATTCTCTGCCACTTCTTGGCTGATCTTTTCTGCCAATTTGTATTGAAACTTCTGTTCTGCTCGCTCCTCAATTACCTTTTCTGCATCTACATTCTGTGTTGTGATGACTTCGGTGAGGATGAAAAGTTGCTCCAGAATAGGGGCATTGTGATCAACATATATGTCGAGAACTATTTGGATCAAGATGTCCCTTGTGTTCTCCAGTACCAATGAATCTTGGTGCTGCTTCTTAAGCTTCTCTTGCAAAGCTTTTCTTTGACAGATTTCTCCATATTCTTGGAGAGATTCAAAATCTAAGGTAGTTGGGTCATATTTTGGTATTTCAATTATCTCATCAAGTGTGGATTCCAACTTCTTCTTCTTCTTCTTCTTCTTCTTCTTCTTCTTCAATGATCCACCTGTATGCAGAACCATAGCCAACTTCTCTGCTTGGTCTGATGCGCTACTAGATGGCTTTTGTGGAGTTGTACCTTTTTCTTGCTGCTTGGTGTTTGCCTATCAGTTGTCTGAGGATGTTTCCTTATCAACCTTTGGTGTTTCTGCAGCTTCACCTTTGGTGTCCATTGGCGTGGTATCAACTGTCTTTTCTTGCTCATCTATCTCTTTTTGCACTTCATCATCATCTTTCATATGTGCATCTTTCTCGGTGGTATCTCCATCTTTTTGTTCTCCATCGATGACATTCTGTTCATCGGTTGTGTCCTTTTCTTTAGATGTTTATTTTTTCTCATCATTACCCTTATCCTCGGGTATGCTTGCATCGGGCTCAGGGGTCTTCTCCTTCCATGAGATTATATTGATTGCTTGAATCAATAATGACATTTGGCCCGATATGTGTACCTGTGCAACATCAATTGTAGTGTCCTATTTTTTGGTTTGGTCCTTGACAACAGTGGCATCTTCATCTTTCTGAATTTCATTTGAAGTATCATAGGAGATGTCAATAACTATATTATCTGGCCATGTCTCATCTACAACATCCGTATTCTTTTTACCTATAGTGTCCAATTCTTATTTGTCCAATTCTACTATTCTGACATCTTCATCATTGATAGTGATATGTTCGGTTCTCTGTGTAGCCTGATCATCCTTGGTCTGTTGAGTTTCAGTAAGAGAATTTGGGGCTCGAGACTTGTATCCTTTTTAGGAATATCAAGTATCTTTCTCCATTCAGCCTCACTCTTCCAGTCTAGGTCCATTAGATGTCCTTGAAGCACTTGGTAGACTCTCAACTTCGGTGAGAACCGTTTGGAGTGAATTTTCATCATCTCTTTAATCTCCTCCATTCTTGATTCAGGAGGCATGACAAATACTAGGGCTATTTCCCTAATCTCTTTCTCAGCGTGCAAGACAAATGTCCATCTTGTCGATAATATATCTTGAAGTTCTTTTGGCATATTATCTACCAGTTGTATTGGGAGATATTTGATTATGCACATCATCTTGATAATTTCCTCAATCTTATTTTGATCCAATGGATCCAATGAAAGTCATTTCTTGATCTTTCTATCATTGACTATACCTGATTTGATGATTGAGGCACACACTTCATCAACTATTTCAGGAATCTTATTCTTTTCCTTTTGAACAGATTCATCCTGTTCGGTGTCCTCAATGTCTTCCCTAGTTCTCAAGAACTTTCTTCTTTTAGTTGGTCCTCTTTTTTGTGTTTGAGGTTTCCTCTTATAGGCCCTTACTTGACCTTTCTTTAATGGTGAAGGACTTGTGTCCTTTTCTGTTTGACTCCTTGTCCTTGTTATAGCTATAGTCCTAGGCTTCTTAGCTGGTGGAGGTAATGGTGTATCTGACTCTGAGTCACTCTCCTTCTTAGCTTCACCGACGGGTGACTGCCCCTCATTTTCTTTTGTCTTTTCGGTTTCTTCTTCTGTAACCGACAACCTTTTCTTCAAATTATTGACCATCTTGTCTTTCTTTCTATCAATCTTCTTTACAACCAAGCCAGTTTTGATTCTTTCTTTGGCTTCTTCATAAGTTCCAAACTTGGGTTGTGTTTTATCTAATGGCTTATTTATTAATGCATCAATTGCATTAGATGCTTGATCTATGTTTACCTCATAGTCAAGTGGAGATAGCCATGTTGTTCTTGGTACATCAAGCTTGATGTAGGTGTAGTTAGTGTCTACCATGAAACATATGCCAGTTTTGAATTTTTCAATTAGTTGTTCTGGGATCCCTACTCTCTTCTGCATTCTCTCCTTGAATCCTACAAAGTATTCATCCATTACTGACTCAAAATTATCTCCTAGTGATTTTATAAACTCACTAATCCGAATGGTTACTGGTCTTTTTGTGTCCTATTGAACATTTCCTATAGATGGGAAAAATTCTTGGAAGTAGAAGAATATGCACATGATAAGTGAACTAAACTTACATGAATTTGACTTTTCATTTCTTATTGTCTTCAAGTTGTCTTCTAACTGCTTGAGTAGAAGTTCTGATAGATCCAATTGAATTCCCTTCTTGAAAATCTTGTATGTTTTATCCACTTCTTTGGATGCAATTCTGTTCATCTTGCTAGCCTGAAAGAACTTGTATCGTAAGACACATGCTCCAAATTTCAGTTCATCATTGGTAATGGTGGATACCTTAAGTCTTCTTCCATCACATTTAGCTCCTGTGTTCTTCTCAATGTCAGCTTTAGGCGGGTGCTTCAATGCCTTTACCTTATCGATTATTGGATAACCGGTGACAACATGAATTACATCCCTAGTTATCGCTTTGGGTTCATCCAACCATAACTTTTGGTCATGTATCCTGCTTAATACTAACCGAATCCATTTAGTTTTGAATTCCTTCGGGAACCATAGGACATTTGTGAGCTCTTTTACTTCGATGTTCTTATGCTCATCCTTGATAGTGCCATCATCGTTTCATAGCTTCTTGAAAGCTTGCTCAACTTCCAGGTCTCCAATTTCAGCTATTTTGCAATGTATATATTCTCGCATGTTTTCGACGAGCAAAACCCTAGCTGGTATTCTTGAGAATGATCCAACATTGTCGGGTTGCGAAGCAACCTCTGGGCATATCTTATAATGTGGTTCCTCATAGGTACTATTCTTATTAAGATTGATCTTGTTCTTCTTAACACTCTTCAGCTTAGCGGTTCTTGATGTGGTCGCTATTGATTCTGAAATCAGGGCTTTCCCGTAAATGATAAACAAAGTTCTTGTTTTATGCTGGTACTTACTTTAACCTCTTTAGGTGTAAGTGATTTGTTTGGAGTGCTTTGAATTGGATTGGAGTCACTCTGCAATGCTGTAGCTTTGTGCTTTGGTTTCGCTTTGCTTGCTTCGCTCTAATCACTTGGTGAAGAGTGAAACCCTTCCATTGTCTATTTATAGGCTTCACCCTGAGTTGAGTCAATAATGCTCAACCACTCCTCAGTGTGTGAAGACAGAGTCGTCGGGTGAAACACTAACTTTTCTTTCGGTGATAACATGATGCTTTGGGAATTCGTTTAACTTGTTTCTTTTACCGACGGGTTTTAGTGTTTGGAAAAGACAACTTTGTCAACTTACATGATTAACGACGGATCTCGGTTTACACTAGTGACTTAGCCTTTATGTGTTAACTGACGATTCTCGATAAGTGTAGAAAACTCAACTTTGAATGTATACCGATGCATTTCGGTATGTATTGACCGATGAAATAGTTTTCACAGAATTATAACAAGTAATACCACAGTGCATCTTTAATCATGCTAATTTGGTATATTAACTATGTGTAATGGAACTGATGCAAAATATAACTTGGTATAATGCAGTTCCATACTTGTTCTGCTTAGGTGGGGGTGGTGATATCACCAAATCCATTGGATAAGGTGTCACCAATTGCATTTCTCGGTCCAGCTTCATCAGTGTTTGTAGCTTTCCTCCACATTTTGTTTCTCATCTTCTTAATGTCTTCAATGGTGTTTCCATTGGAAATGGTGTTGGTCTCTGTCATTTGGTCTCTACAGTCTTTCTTGAGATGATCGACTGTATGAAAGTGTAGACGTGCCATTTTGGGGTTTGTCCAGCCTCTAGGCTTTCTTATCCATTGTCTCATATAGTTTGCAACTATGTGACCAAATCTTCCACATGCTGTATAATTTTCCCAAGTGTTGTAATCCCAAACATACTGGTTACTGACTCTTTTCGGTTGATAGACAGATTCTTGACCTTTAGGATTCCATGCTTGCTTTTTCTTCTTCTAGCATTCAAGAGTTGTGTGTCAATGCATTTTGCAAGTAGGACAGTATTTGTCCATGTAGGTTTCCTTCTTTGGTTGTTTCATCTCAGATTTACATTCATATGCTTTATGTCCTTTCTCGTTACATTTATAACAAATTCCTATGAATGAAGATGTAGATTTAGGAATACCTTTCATTTTGCTCCTGCATACATTTTATGTGTGGCCTTTCTTTCCACAGTGATTTCATGTTATCTTTGTTGGTCTTGGATTTTCATAGACATTCTTTGGATCAACTTGATTGGGTGATTCTCCATTCTCAGTATAGCCTAGTCCGGTGTTGTTGTTGGCTCTTCTTTGTCCATTAAGAAAATCATCCATCCTTTTATTGCTTTCTTCAGCTCTCTTTATTATTTCATTATGCTGTTGCTAAATTCTTACTTCTTGTTTCATCTTTTCATTTTCTTCCCTTAGCTCACCGATAGCTTCTATTCTTTCAATGAGTCCTGTATTCAATTTGTTTGCCTCTTGACTCATAAGAATAATCTGATTTGTAATCTCATGATGATGTTCTGTAAGTCTATATTTCTGACTCTTTTTCTTGTAGCTTTTCTGTAATTTTCCTTCTATCATCAATAGCTAGTGTTCTCTCTTGCTCAAATTTTCTAGCATTGTTCATGACATCAATCATTCTTACCATCTGTATCTCTTGACCGATTTGTATAGATTTCTCTTGTCCAGCCAAATGTTGATTGATTTCATTTAAGCTTGTGATGCTTTCTTCTGATGTGTCTGATGCTTTGCTTGTAGTAGATCCCGAAGACTCAAATAGATCTAGTATCTCTTCTTCATGGTAATCTGTTTCATTACAGCGAGATGCCATAATATTTCTTCCATCTAACAACTGTCTCATCTTGATTCTAGCTTCTTTATAGGGCTCATAGAAGATCTAAATTTCTAGCTTCTGATTCTCAATACTTTTGTCAAGTCTGTACTTCTCCATTGTATGATCTTTTCTCTTAAGTCTTTAAGATTTCCAAATAAGAGTTCTAGATTTGATACCAATTGTTGGAAATAATGGGAAGTGTGTACTAAGGGGAGGGGTGAATCAATACCTCTATAACTTTTATCTCATTTAACCTTTATCCATTGTCTAATCAAATGTATAACCAACCATCTATTCTGTACTATCTTTGTGTAAGATATATCAATTCTTTAACTTTAACAAATATGTAAACATTCATGAAAGTAATTAACTCATAACACAAGATATGGTAACACAAAAAATTCCTGTTAGAAGGTAAAAACTATGGTGGGGATGACACCCACACAAATCTTCACTATCTGTATATTGGAAGGGGCCAGTTAAGGCTTACAATTTGATCACTTATGTTGATCTACCCTGTTAGGAGTATTATGTGGAGACTGGTTAAGGTGTACTCTGTTTAGAGCTTTAGAAACACTTTTTAGTGTGCACTTGGTTAAGAGATTTACAATAGGATTGTTAAATCCACCTTTCTTGAAAGGATTTCTTCTATTTGCTACACTTGTTAGGATGCAAACAAAAATACTCATTAACTTGAGTGTATGGAATCTAACAATTGCTGATTACAGATCCATTACAAATCACATGTATAAATGTATCACCTAATGTGATTGATTAATACCTCTGTTTCTCGGTAGCCTCTATTCTTGGTTGTTGATAACCAAATTCATTTTTTGTTGTTCAACTTTTTGAAACTCTTAGTCTGATCCATAGATGTGCGCATTGGATATAATCATCCTCTCAGCCATGATAAAGAATGATTACAACATCTATTTATAACATAGATTGACCTAATGTAGTTTCACGTATTACAAAACTAACTCTATGATCAAAGGTTTACAACTTGACCTTGATCTCCTAGTCTGCATGTTTTTAATCAGTTAGACTGATTAAAAAATTTACAATAATGTTGTTTGTCCCTTAAGTAATGGTTTTAAAACAAATCAAGACTATAAATAGAATATATTTGTTTTATCTGACATGGAAGTCAGATCCACTTTTCTCGGGATGTAACTAACTTTCTGTGTCTGATGCTTGGTTTTCTCTGAATCTGTTTGATTGTCTTTCGGTGTTCCTTGGTTGAACTGTCTGTCGGGTTCCTCTAGTGTTTGTTCTCTTGGTTTGCATTGTAATCTACTCATCGGGTTCCACTGTCGGTTTACTCCTATTGGGTTCCACTTTATCATCTTCAGATCGCACTTTCGGTTTACACTGCAAAACTATGTCGTTGATTTTCTCCTTACTTAGCAATTTTATTTTGAACTAAAAACCTAACTCTCGGTGTAGTGTAACTGATGGTTTAAACACCTTGTTTTCTTATTGCATACTAATGGAAAAACTTTATGTTTATCAAGGTGTTGTCGTGTTCTTCTACAAAGAACCTTAGTTTTGAAATATTTGAGGTATTTATCTGTTATCTACTTGTGTGGTTGCAAATTTGAGATGACTGCTCTTAAGTTGACTAATATTACTGAGAGACCACGATCAAAGTTTAAGAAATATCCATTCAAATAAATGGAAGATGACCCAATGGGTCCCCTAACTAGCATGCCTTATGGTGTTCTACATGTAGAGGATGTTTGGGCTTTTATTCATTGTAAATTGGAAGACCTAGGATTAGAAGCAATACATGAGAAAAATGAGAAGTTATGTGATGACAACTCAGTGATGAAGGATGAACATAAATGAATTTTTAATAAAGGTTTTCATCATGTAATCAATTACCTTGATGAATTTGAAGATGACCAAGTCAGGTATGTTCTGAGCCAAATTCATGACCAGTTTAGGTGGTTAGATCAGCCACATAAGATAACAAAGGAAGAAATCCATGCTATAACTGATATATGTGCAACCGGTGGTGTGCCCATTCTCTGCACCATTCCCAAAGATGAAGTGATCAGACTAACCGAGTCTAAGTGGGATGGTCGTGCTATGACTGTGAATGATTTTAAAGATGAGGAAGTAAAGTATGCATCAATGGTTATTGGCTACAAGGTGTATCATTCTAGTAGGATGAACAATATACCCATTGGTGCTATTCATACAACCCACATGATGATCAAGGAGAATGAGGAATTTAATTTGGTTGAATCTATGAGAGAACAAATAATATTAAACCTGGAAAAGATAAAAAAGGACAAGAGACAAAAGTTCAAGTATGGTCAGGTGATCATGTGTTTGTTTTTCTACTTTCAAAACATGTTCCTTGGTATCAGTTATATTAATTGGTCAATGAATACACAAACTTTCATTCAAATCAATAATTGTATCAAACTCTTAGGTAATGAATTCACTAGCAAGGTATGGGGTTACTTGAAAGATTTTCATAAGAAGATGCATGAGAAGGAAAGAATGCCATAAGAGATTGTTGAAAAGTACAAGGATACTATTTGCTTCATGGTAGATACCAAAACTTGTATGATGGAAGCAGTTGAGCCAAGGACCTCATGGGTGATCCTATGGGTTATGAAGTGGACAAATATATTATGATTGTTTATGCAGAAAATTTGTTGGCTCAACCGATAGATCCCAAGGCTCCAAGGTTTGGGACATATGAAGAGAAGTCACTTAAAGTGCACAAAGATTTGATGGAACCTGTCATTGAAAGAAGAGTGAAGAAGGATGTTGAGAAATTTATGAATCAGAAAGGTTTCACAAAGGAATAAATTGAAAAAGCAAGAGTCAAGCATGCTACAGAACAAGCAAGTACATCTAGTGCAACTAAAGATGTTGATGAAGTTGAATTTGTTCATGGTATAACTGGTAGTATCCCAACCGATTGACAAACTAGAAGTGCTACACAAGTCAAGAAGGAGAAACCTTCTCCTCCTATCAAACCAAAAAATAAGGAACCAGTAAAGAGTGCTAAGCCTAAGGCTACATCAGTCAAGGAGACACAAAGAACAAGAAAGGTGACAGGCAAAAGAAAGAAATTAAAAACATAGAGGTTTTGTTATGCCCTGCATACCCGTCCCTACATTTTGCAGGAAAAATGTTGGGTCCTCCTTTTTTATTTTTTCCTTTCTTTGGTTTCCTTTTTGTTTCTTTTTGTTTTCCTTCGGGCTTTGCTTCCACGAGGGTCATTTTCTCTTGCTTTTGGTTTTCTTTCCTCTGGGGCCTGGTCCCGGAGTGTGTTTGTCTTTTGAGTCGGCCGGACCCCGGACTCCGAGATTCTCTGTCATCGCGTCTTCTCTTGCTAGAGGATATGGTTACATGGAAACCCCGGGCCCAGAGTCTGGAGGTTTTCCTTTTCTAAAGTTTGCAGAGGGAAAGCAGGATGTTTTACCCTAGGGGTATAAATAAGTTTCACCAGTCACTTTCACACTTATCATGATCAAAATATTCAGAGCGATTAGAGCGATTAAAAGATGATTAAGATGATTCAACGACGTTTAAGTTCAAATTTCTCTCTGAGGTTAACGGTTGATTAACATCAATTAGAAGTATCAGGTCCTGGTCACTCGAAGGTGAATCAGTTGTAGAGTACCTCCCGTTCTTTTCCTCCCCGCATTCTTCATATTTTTAGGTAGGTCCTTCAGCTCTCCTTTCTGGTTTCATTCTTCCTGGCTTTGCTTTGTTTGTTCGTGTGCGTTTCTTGGTTTTCTGTTTTGGTTTCGTTCTGTTTTATTTTGTTTAATTTTTGCTTGTCTGTTGTCACCTCCCATTGGTGTGAAGGCTCTTCCAGAGGGTTGTCCACCCCCTGTGTAGCCTTAAAATAATGTAAATGCCCGTATATTTTGTAATTAGGTGTAGCTAGCTGTGTATAGATCATTCTTGGGTTGGCCCACGAGTTGCGCTTTAGCCCTCTGTAAATGTGTATATTCCATGTATATCCTTCCTTCTTTGTAGCGAGCTCGCCGTGCCCTTTCACATCCAGACCCAAATTGTTGAGCTCATCCTCATGACGCCTATCTGGTACAAACTTGACACCTTGCCTGTTCGATCCATGGTGATTTTCCCTCTCTTCTATCCTTTCGTATTAATGGTGGGATTAATTTCCCACGAGCGGGCATGCAAATAACATTCCATATGGAACTCATTTCCCCCGTGTCATCCCAATTGTTTCCATTAAGGGCCATTACGCCGTCTATTGCATGACCATGTGACACCCCACGTCAGCCCAGTATGGCTAAAGCCCGGTCATTGGTCACGGCTAGTTGCTCCGAACTCTGGGTCTTGAGAAATCCCTGGGTCTTCATCCCATTTGTGTCGCCTAAACTAATATCCTAAGCCCCCAGACATTGGTCAGAACCCAATCCTTGTTAACTTTGATATTCCAAAATTTTGATGCATACTAATACATTTTGAACAGGTGCGGGATGGTGGTGAATTCTCTAGAGTCCCTAAAAGGTTGTATTTTTGTCATTATGTATTGACGGTTCTCCGGTCTTGCAGGTTGCAGATAATCCAATCAACATGTCTGAAGTGACAACTCCTCCTAAGAGTCCAGAGCTTCCAACTACCTCCACTCGGGAGGCCACTAAAACTAAGACCGAGAAGATGTTGGCCAAACTACCATTAACCTCCAAATACCCGAGGGAGGGTGCTCTTGTGGGGTCCAAGGTGGACTCCAAGCTGCAGGAAATAACAGATACAGAGCCCAGACTATGGGCTGAAATGCAGGGCTTGGTCCAAGCCATATGCCAACAGAGGACCGCTGGAGATGATATGGCGAAATAGATGGTCGCCTTCAGAATTATCAAGGCCACAATTTTTCCCTACTTGGTGCAAGCACGAGAGCTGATAATTCAACTAGCAACATCCCCACCTGGGTTGTTTTTCTCACTGATCCCCTGCAACTACACTATCCGGTGCCCATTGTCAATCTGGATGCTGCCACTTTTGCTTCGGGGCTGGCGATCCCCCAATTCAAGGGAGCCATTTCTCTCTCCTGGTCCACGTCACTAAAGGAGTTCAAGGAAGCGTCCCTCCTCACCCGACAACATCTCAACACTCACTGGTTGAAGTCCCCAAGGAGGGACTATAAAAAGATGAAGCTGGAGATTCCTCGTGGGGACTTTAAATAATGTATTCAGGTGGGAATCATATTTCTATGCAGGCTCTTTGGAGAGCCCCATTCCCGAGAATTTTTTCCATGGATGTATTACTTTCTCTACTGCATCACCACCCATAGTCAGACCTTCAAATTGACGGATATCATCGCCAATCATGTAGACGCACAACTATAGAGTGTCCTCCATAATTCCAAATTTTACATGACATCCTATGTACTATGGGCACTGGCCCAACAGAAACCTGCTTTTCGGGGATTGTAGACAGTGGGCGTTCTCAAGAATGGGCCTGACCAGTTGATGTCATAGGAACATTATCCCTAGATTCAATGGGAACTTAGCCTCCCTAATTTTTTCAGGGTAAACGATGCGTTCGTCTACCACAACATTTTGACACTTACTCAGGACACTGGGTACCGGTTGTCGCAGGAGGCGATGAACCTGGTAAGCTCTGACGGTAGTTATTTTATTCAATTCCAGCTGCATACATATATTTGGGTGACCGGCTTCACTAGGAAACCCTACCTACTCCCCAGGCATTGCGGGGATAGGATCATTCTTTTGGAGTTTTGTAGGCAAATCCTTGAGCTCCACACATTCTTTTCCTTAAAGAAGGTCGTATCAATTTCGTTCCCGTTGGTTTATGGGAACTATTCTTGTAGTCTCGCAACGGCCAAGGAGGCCAAAAATGAATTAAAGAGTCTAGGACTGGCGGAATTCCACCATACCAGAAGCAATTTTGACCCAGTAGGAAAAATAAGGGAGGTGCTACCCTGGGCATCCACACTGCACAAAGATGATATTGAAGATTTTTGGGCAGATTGCTAGGACAATTTTGATCTCTGGGCCCGACAGCACTCCCAGATGTCCAAAGGTTTAATGAAGGGCCTCAACCTTCTGGGCTTTCTAAAATATTTTACAGATGATGGGCCTTTGGAGGACCCAACATATAAAGAGTAGGGGATCGACAAGTTAGATCTCCCTCCGGTGGATTAGGGCACCCCAAAGAACCTAACAATTGAAGATGTGTGTCGCCCCATCATTGATAATAGTCACAAGTATTTTGAGCGGGTGTGTCTGAGGAGCACCTGTAAAGGCCCAATTGTGCGGAGGTCTGCTTCAACCTCTGGGGCTGCTGGACCAAGAAAAAGCAAAGGGAAGGAGAAAGAAAGTGCCCCGACCCAAGTTCCTTCCCAAGATTCGCTCCCCATGATGGCACAAATTCATGAACAGATGGAAGCATCTAGGCTGACGAGCCAGAAGATAAGCGCTCAGCTTTCTCGCGGTCTCCTGGCAACTCTAGTGGGATCCACTCGCTTGGCGGGATCCCCTTCACTGGCAACACTAATGAGCAGGTAGACATTTGTTGAGGTGGTGTCTGCAGACATTCTAGATGCCGAGGCCCCATTACAAAGAAAGAAGAAGTAGAAGGTAAACCTTACCCCAAGCACAGACACAGGCCTCGATATGCCCAATGTTTCCCTAGTGGAAGTCCATTCAGACTCCCCCAAAATGGATGATATTTCAGAGATCTCTCCCCACACGATGACTTTGATGACATCTTTGGGACGGATGAGCTCATGAACCTACATAGGCAAATAGATAAGGCGGTAGAAGAAATTGCCACCCAGGAGAAGGAAAAGGCCTCCACTGAGGAAGAGATACCAGAGAAAGAAGCTGTCGTAGAGTAGGAAGTTTGGGCAGAAGCACAAAAGGAGCCTGAGAGGGAGGAAACACTGCTCCAAGGGGCCAAGGTAGAATCAAGGCAAGTAAATTATGAGCAAGCGACGACTAGGGAAACTTGACCTACGGGATCAACCGTACCCCCAACTGTCATGCTACAAACGCCTTTGGTTACTCCAGGTGACCAAGTGCCCTGGAGTATATTTGGCGAGGTGGTCTCAGTGACCCAACAGAAAAACATTGGCTAGACACCTCCGCCACCTTTGGAAGATGTTCCAACAAAGAAAGATGTCCCAATGAATGACGCTGAAGAAGAACAACAATAGTAGCAAGATGAGGAGAGAATCCCTGAAGATATAAATGTCGATTCAACAAATGCTGAGAAAGATGGGGAAATCCCTGATGATACAGGTGATGCTGGTACCGATGAAGATGAGGTCCCAAACATCATGGATAAGGAATCCAATAGGGCGGAAGATACCGAGGCCTTCGGAGAGCAGGAACATGAAAAGGAGAAGGAACCCAATGAAACCATTGATACCGGGAATGCACTACCGGATTCTGAAGGGGATCCCAATACTCAGGCCTTAGCAACAAAACTTCCCCAGCTGCTAAAATGGCTAGTGGAATCTAGAAAGAGAAAGGCCCTAGTGGTAGTGACAGGTGTTTCACTCTCCCTGGCTGAAATGATGGCCCAAAACGTAGAGGCTAAGAAGTCCAAAAAGGCCCGGACAATCCATACCCTCCAGACCAGTCCGGAAGGAAGCACAATTACAATAATTGCAACACCTCCCTAAGATACAGATGCGGCGATGATAAGGGCTGAAGATTATGCAATCACGGAAGTGCCTCTAAGGAGGAGAGACAAGAAGGGAGAGTTAGACCTGCTACGAGAGGTGACCCGAGTGGTGGAAGCCCGATATGATAAACAAACACAGAAGTTGAAGGAGGAAAGAGTGAAGAATGAAAATCTCCTCAGACTTCTAGCAGAGCTTACATAGCCCCTGGCCAAGATCCATCCGGAAGCTTCCACCTACGAACCACCACTTCCACAGGATGACATGGATGCTCTTAAGGCCATGAAGAAGAAGGCACAGGCTTTGGACAGGTGGATCGTCAAGCAGATAAAGGCCATAAGGAAATTTTTAGATGTATCACTCTCGAACCTTTACTTGGCCAAAAATCTCTTGGGCCAAGTAACCAATGCCATTTTTATATGGGAAGGAAACTTGGAGAAGTATGAAGGGCGGAAGACCGGGTTAGATGAAGTCATCAACTCTAGGGAAGAAGCCGTCACAGAGATGGGAATTTTGGGAGAGGAATCATTCTAATTCCTCCTAGCCCAGTACTCCAGACTTAACCTCAAAATTGAGGTGTGCAAGCAAATGGTCATGAACCTAAGGGAGAAAGTCACGGCGGTCCGGTATCTATTGGACCTATTCAAAGCATTCATTGTAAGAGTATTATTACAAGTCGACCCCTTCACCACTGAAACATGCACCCTGGAGGACTACGTCCTCAGTAAATATGATGAGCTGATGGAGTCCCGATATCAGTCTTCCAGAGACTTCGATGGAGGGAGGCTATCAATAATATCTAAGATGATGCTCCAGGCTCATGACTCTGTGAAAATAGTAGATGAATTCTAGGAAGAGGCCGAAGAGGTTGAAGAGACGTTCAAGGCTGTCCGCGACTGGTGGAATAGAATTAAGGACATAGATGAAGATGGCATCAACCAAGTTTTGGAAGCATTCAAGAATAGTAAAGGACAATAAGTTTCTCCAGATTCCAAGGATTATCACCAACAGGGTGTATTTTCAGCAATCATTATTCTTTGAGCGCAAGCTCACGGACTCTAGAGCTCCTGATCCAACAGTTTTGTGTTCTTTCAGTGACCCATGTCCAGGTTCCCTGGAGCTGACCAATCATTATCTAGCAGTCAATAAGGGTGTCAGAAAGTAGGTCACCCCAATAAGGCACGTCAGTTCAAAGGATGGTCCTGATAGGTGATATTCCCAAGGCACTGCTCCAGCATTAACTACCTAGCACATCAAAGACAGTGAGCCACATTTTGCATTAATGAGGCATGTAGCCTCGAATTCTTGAAAGATCAGATTTCCTCTATTCTTTCTCTGACACTCTTCTGGAGGTTGATTCTTCTATCCTTTCTTCTTGTCTTCTTCTGTCAATCTATCAGACCTCTGCTCTTTTCGAGGTGATTGTAAAGTGGTGCAGGTAGTACCGACCACCGGATATTATATTTTATTGTTGACTATAAAGTTAGATTCGGTTAAGCTTTAGGACAAGTATGTGTATAAATAACAAGTCCAACCTCATTTCAAGGGTCGAAAAAATTGATGATTTTGCAGTCCATACTTCTATCTTTCAACATTTCATTTTCTTTTAGTTGCAAAGCTCAATGCTTGGTAGTTCTTAGTAGTTCTCAGTAGTTAGATTCTCTCTTGGAGCCATTTACGTACACACCAGTGATGATGGAAACTTGTTAATGAAGAAGGAAGAATTCTGGCAATGATGTTGTTGGCGTTCAAATCTATGAGTTAACATTATTTTTTGCTGTATGGTTCTATTTTAAGTAGATTAACGACCTCTTTTCCCTTGCTATTGAATATGTATGAATTGCTAGTTCTGTATATGTTCAGTATTTAGTATTTTTCATTAGATCATGGTTGATGTTTGAAATATTTAGCATAACTATAAGTAGAAGGAATGAACTCCTAACTCTGGCATATCTTTTGAAGTTTATTTGGTAAACTAATGCGTGCTTGCAGGAAACCCAACCTATTAACGAAATCCCTGAAGAAGATGAGCCAAAAACTAGCTATTCCCCCAAACAAAATGGTCATACACCCAACTTAGATCCCAGCACTATCGAGACCTGACACTCAGGTTCTTGAAGGCCCAGAGATTTATTCCCTGAACAACTTTTACATGCGAAGTTGGCCAGTACCCTGGTACCTGATGACAACTTACATCTGTTGATGAGACCGGTCACAAAGTCCCATCAACATAAATTGGTGCTAGAAGGAGGGCATGATCTTGTCCCCTTTAGAAGAGTTTAACTTTACACCACCTGAGGGTTCCCCAAGCCATTGTTTTAGGAATCATACCTTTAGCGGGATAGAATCATTTTCACCTACACGATTTGAAAGAGTCCTTAGATCAGCCCCCAATCCCAAAAGGTTTGTTGAACTTGAGCCTCTTGCTCGAAAGAAAAGGACCCCAAAGACCAAACATCCTGCCAACCTTATCTAGGGATTTTATACACCTCAGAGTACCCAAGCCCCTAAGATAACCTTGGGGACCAACGCTCAGTCTAGGAAAAATCAAACATCCCTGATGGCTACTTACATTGGTAACATCGGGTCCCTAATGGGGTAGTTTCCTGGTGCTACCAACAATCTTCCTCTACATCTGGAGAATATCTTCTCCAGATATGAGTATCTAGGCTCACAAACTGTAGAAGAGCATCTACAGGCATACAAAGATGCCATGAACCGATACCGGATCCAACATCAAGACATTGTGACCTGGATATTTCCTCTGTCCTTGGGACAGGACAAGTTAAACTGGTACCTTAACTTGCCAGCCAACTCCATCATTAGTTGGAAGGACATGGAAGACACCTTCCTAGTGGCCTTCTGCATTCATGTGGACCCGGTGTGGTGTCACAACCAGTTTATCTCCATCGGGAAGGAACCGGATGAACCCCTCGCGACGTTCAACCATCGATTCTAATGAGATTTGAAGCAGTGCACGAGCCCCTTTATCCCATCCACAAACGTGACCATCCATACATATTTTAATGCCATGGACCCTTTTTTTTCTACTCTCCTTTGGAGGACCACCGCCGCAAATGACCGGGATACTCTAGCAAAGGTTTACAACCTAGCTTTGGAGTTGTCCCGCAGTTTGAGCAAAGCTCCCAGTGGGATTGGACAGAGCACGCCTTTCAACATGATCCCCAAAGGAACCTCTTACGCTGGGGATACAACCCCAATCAGGAGATGGGTTCCCTAGTGATGGCCCTCAACCCACCACCTCTGATAAACTAGGAGGCCCGGTACGTATATCCATCACAAACTTAGACAATACCAGGTCTAGAATTTATTTCCTGGAACTAGCCACAACAATTGCAATAACCACTGACACAACCCTTTGGAGTACCTTTCTTCTAGTCACCCATGGCTAGAGGATTACAATCCTCAACTTTGGGAGCTACTGCCGCTTTCCCTGCGAACCGACCCCAAAAACTGTCACACTGTGACGCAAACACCCAGCTGTCCGCCGAGGTTGAATCTATCCAGTGATTGGTGTCCTCCATGACTGTGGACATGGGACAACTGAAGGTGGGGTCTTCTTCACCCCACAACCCTAATTCCTAGAGGTAATATCTTCTCCGAACAATGAAATACTAATCTCGGAGGAAGTGTTGATGGGACTTTGTGACCAGTCCGCAAACAGAGTGCAAGTTGTCACCGGGTACTGGGGTACCAACCAACTTTGCCTATAAAGGTTGTCTGGGGAATATATTCTCTGGGCCTTCAAGCATGTGAGAGTCAGGTCTACACAGTGCGGGAGCTAAATTGGGAATGTGATTGTTTTGTTCGGGGGGATAACTGGTTTTCTTGGCTCATCTTCTCCGGGGATTTCGTTAAGGTCGGGGTTTCTTGAAAGCACTTGGGTTATCAAAGAAACTTCAAAAGATATGCCAGGGTTAGAAGTATTCCATTCTATCTATAGTTATGAAAATACGTTTAAAACATCAACCATGCTCTAACATGCTACACTAAATACTGAATGCATACAGAACCATCAGTTCTTACATATTCAATAGCAAGGGGAAAAGAAGGTCGTTAATCTACTTAAAATATTAGAGCAAGGGACATTAGAAATATACAACACAAAAGAGTATTAACTCAGAGATCAGAAGACCAACAAAAGCATTGTGAGAATCCTTCCTTCTTCATTAATGGTTTTCCAGTAGCACTGGTGCGTACAATAATGGCTCCAAGGGAGCATCTATCTATTGAGAGCTTTTAAGAACTAAGGAGCATTGAGCTCTGCAACTACAAGAAATGCATTGCTAAAATTGCTATTGTTTAAGGATTGCAAAATCATCAATTTCATTGACCCTTGGAATGAGGTCGGACTTGTTATTTATACACAGATGTTTGCCCTAAAACTAACCTAACTTAACTTTGCACTCAACAATAAAATACACTTTCTGATGGCCAGTACTACTTGCACCATGTTACAACAACCTCGAGAAGAGCAAAGGTTTGACAGATCAACAGAAGAAGACAAGAAAAGAGGTATGGAAGAATCAGCCTTGAGAAGAGAGCCAGAGGGAGAAAAGAAAAAATTTGATCCCTCGAGGATCGAGGCTGCATGCCTCATCAATGTAAAAGTGGCTCACTATCTCTGATGTGCTAGGTGTTGTGTTGGAGCAGTGCCTTGGGAAGACCACCTTTCAGAACCATCCCTTGAGTTGACCTGCCTTGCTAGGGTCTCCTACTTTTTTGACACCCTTATTGACTGCCTGATAATGACCGGTCGGCTTTGGGGAACCTGGACCTAGGTCATTGAAATAATACAAAATTGTTGTATCTGGGACTCCGGGATCCAAGAGCTTGCGCTCAAAGAATAAAGAATATTCAAAATATGTTCCACTCGTGAAAATCTTTGGAATCCAGAGAACCTTATTGCTCCTTACTATTTTTGAATGCTTCCAGGAGTTGGGCGATTCAATCCTCATCAATGTCCTTGAGGCTAGACTGACGGTATTTGGCTGCCTCCACCTGTTCGCTCAGATCTGGAGTATTTTCCTTGAATTTTGTGGCCATCTTTGTCACGTCGTGACCCTGAAGTACCATGCGTGATATGTGTGACATTTTTGCTCCATCTATTCCCTCCGGGGATTGGTATCGAGACTCTATTAGCTCGTCAAACTTCCCCACGACATACTCCTCTGGAGTACATGCTTTGGTAGTAAATGGATCAATTCCTGAAACCATTGAAACAAATGCCTTTTATAATTTTAATGAATAATCTATCTCTAGAACTTTTTCCCACAGGGCCCCTACTAGTTGCTTGATTATCTCCAATGTGAGATCAAGTCTGGAGTGCTGGGTCCGGACAAAGTTAAAGGAATCGTCTTCCAAAATTTTGGCCTTGGTAATAATCTCTTCCCCGAGATTTAGGAGTTCTCCCAACTCATCCATCTAGGTCTTGTAATATTTGGCCTCTCCTTCCCAGATGGTAATGGTAGTTTTGGCCTGGTGTAGGACATTGCTGGCTGCATACAGGTCCAGGAGTGTGGCCACTAGGAAACACCAGACATTTCCTACCTGTTCAGCCACCCAGTCATCAGCTGCCTACACTTTCTTCTTCATGTTTCTCAGCGCGTTGATATCACCCTGAGGGAGTGGTGCTCTGGACATGGAAGCTTCTAGAGGGATGGCAATGATGGGCTACATGAGTTCTGTCAACAACCCGACAAGATTTGCGTTCTTTTCCTTCTCTTCTTTGAATTTCTGGGCTTCCTTCTCATAGCAAGCTTCTACCGTCTTGTCTACTTCTCTTAGCAGGTCTAATTCACCCTACTTTCCCCTCTTCCCTAGAGATATCTCCTTGATTTCATAATGCTCAGCCTTTGCTGTCATCGCATCTGCCTCTGGGGGAGGGGTTGCGACTACCACAACTGTGTCTCTGTCCGGCCCAGTCCAGAGGGTATGGACTGTCCAAGCTTTCTTTTCCTTAGGGGGATTCTGCGCTTGTGCCATCATCTCCACCAAAGAGAGATGAGCCTTGGCCAGTGCTGGGGCCTTCCTTTTTCTAGAATCCACCAACCATTGTGGTGGCAGGGGTGGCAAGGGCGGCCTTGCTACTAGAATTTGATCCTGTAAATCCCCTCTAGGGTTTTGTTACGCATCCCCGATGTTTTAAGTCTCTTCAAACTCTTTTCCTGTATTTTATAGACCACTAGTATTATCCACCTTAGTGGCATTAGTGTCATCTGCCCTGACATCCACATCCTTAGCAGTGTTAGATTCGACATCTGTATTTCTGGGGTTTCACCCCTCACCCTACTGCTATTGCTGTTGTTGCTGTTCTTTGTCAGCTTCTTCTGCTAGAATGTTCTCCTCCATTGGTGTATTTTTTGGAGGTGGCAGAGGTACATGGCCAAGATTAAGTGTTTGGGCCACTGTGATCACCTCACTGAATGTTACCCTCTTTGGGGTAGGAGGCGGCATATGGAGCATGGCGACTGAGATTATGGTTTCTCCCGTAGGTCCAGTTCTCTCAGCAGTTGCCGATTTATCATTCTGCACTTGCCTTTCCTCCATGGTGTTTCTCTCTGGGATTTGTATCTCCAGAACATTGGAGACATTCATTTGTTCTTTTTCCTTCTCCCCTTCTTCCTGACCTTCCTGCTCCACGATAGCCTCTTTCTCTAGGGTCTCCTTTTTAGTAGGAATCACCACTTCCTCCTGGGCAACTATCTCTTCTACTGCCTTCCCGATATCCCCCTGCAAGTTTACAAGTTCATCTGTCCTGAATATATCATCAAAATCATTGTGTGGGGGGGAGGTCTCCGGGGGATCTTCGGGTTGATTGTTCAGCTCCGGAGAGTCCGAGGAAACAATCTGTATTTCAGGGATGCTAGGCATCCCTAGCTCCAACTCCACCTTTAGCTGAGGATCAATTGTCCTTTTCTTCTTCCTCCTTGTTACCAATGGGGGCTCTGCATCCAACATGTCTACCCATTCTTCCCTTGCTCTGGTCCTTGCCACTCAGACCATTAGTTTTGTAAGTGAAGGAGAAGTGGAAGGGCGGATAGGTCCGATCATAATAGCTGGGGTGGCCAACCAGATGATTAACTTTTCTTTCATCTGTTGGGATTCCACCAGAGTTTTCTACATTTGTTCCACTATGAGAACCACGACCGAGACTTGAGATGGGGTCCCCATTTTCTTCTTTCCTCTATCCTCGCCTTGTGAGGAGGTTTCAGCCCTGGAATTTGAACCTCGCACAAATGGGCCAACTTTGCATGTACTTCTTGGGCATGCCTTTTTGAAATACACATGACTGCGCTCAATCACATCATGGGTAATGTCCTTTATTATTGGACCCTCTTGCGGATCCTAGTCCACCAGAGAGAGGGCCATCTTATCTACTCCCTTTTCTTTATATTGCGGGTCCACTGTGGACCCAATGTCCGAAAAGTCATCCAGAAACTTTTGAAGCTTGAGCCTCTTAATCATTCCCATTGTCATCCAGACGAAATGCCAGTTTTGGACTTTGAAGTAGTCCTTGTAGTCTTCCCAAAAATCTTCCATGTGAAACTCATGGGAGTTTGATACCTGGGGAAGTGCCGTTGCTATTTTTCCTAGCGGATCAAAATTCTTCTTCTCTAGATAAAACTCTGCCAGCCCCAGACTTTTGAGTTCACTGTCTGCCTCCTTTGCTATGGCCAGGCTACAAGAGTAGTTCCCACAAGTGATTGGGAATGGGACATTCATCACCTTTTTCACCATGAAGAGGGCATGCAGTTCCAGGATCTGCCTGCAGTATTCTAAAAGAATTATTTTATTCCCACAATGTTTGGGTAAAAAATAGGGTTTCCCGGAGAAGCCGGTCACCCGAATGTATGTATGTTGCTGATACTAAATGTAATAATGGCCATAAGTTCTGACCAAGTCCATTTATTCTTTAGAGAGCCGGTATTCAGCGTCTTGAGTAGGTGTGAGGAGGTTGTAGTAATTGAAGTCATCATTTACTCAACAGAAGCTAAGGAAACTAGCCTCCCATTAGATCTGCGGGAAATAATCCCATGGAGTATTCTGGCCTACGCCAGTTCTGAGCTCACACGCTGTAATTAATCCCTGGGTTGTGAGGAATTATTGTACTAGTGCCCACAACACATAAGATGTCATGTAGAATTTGCAGGACTTGGTGACCTGGAGAAGTTGGGAGTCCACATGATTTGCAATAATAGTGGCCCAATCAAAGTTTTGCCTGCCAGAGGCGATGCTGAACAAGAAATAGTACATCTATGCTGAGAATTCCCAGGCATGGGGTTGTCCAAAAACCCTGCATAATGCAATGATCCCCATCTGTATGATTTCTTTGAATTCAGTCTGGGGGATCTCCAGCTTCATCTTTTTAAAATCTTTCCTTGGCACCTTAAGCCATTTGTTGTTGAGATATTTCCAGGCCATGTGTTCTAATTTATAAAATTCCTTTAAGACCAAAGCCCTGGTGAGAATGACCGCATCCTCAAGTTGGGGAATCCCCAGCCCTGCCTGAAAAGTCATGGCATCTAGAGACACCATAGGCGTTGGGTATCTGATTGGGACTGGGGTGGAAAGCATGACGGCCCAGACGACTATATTATAGTTTCCCGCCAAAGTGAGAATGAGCTCCGGGGCTTGCACGGAGCAGGGGAAGCAAGCAACTTTGAGGATCCCAGAGTTGGCCATATTGATGGCCAATGGATCTCCGACCTTGCGTTGAATGAACATCATTTTTACCAGGGCCTGTATTTTGGCTGACATTCTGACACTGGTGTCGGTGACCAATTGAAGTTTGGAATCAATATTTGATCCCACAATGGCATCTCCCTTCAGATACTTCATTGTCAATGGGAGATTTTCCAGGGCCTTCTCGGCCTTCATCCTGACAGTTGCCTGGGGGGCAGTAGTAGTGGGGATTTTCTGTTAATCTCTAAGTTCTATTGATGATTAGTGCCCAACGCTTAGTCATTTCATTAGGAAATTTTAGTTGGCTATCACTGTGGCCGAGGTAAAACTATTCAAGGCCGAGCAGTTTTTCAGTATGCCTAGTTACATTGCTGAGCCGAGAAGGATACAGGGATGTTAAGTGCCGAGCGACAGACAGTCAAGTGCTGAGAAGAATAGCTTTTGTATACTTTTTAGGATTGATACAAACTTAAAGGATAAGTGATCCGGCTGACTTGTATAAGCTTTTTGGGCCGAATAGTGTATGCATTTAATATTCTTATATAGAGTTAATTATGCATTTAATTGTTTTATCCTATGCATGATTCATTGTAAGCATTAATTGTAATACCATCATGGTATGGGTATTGGATCTTGATCATTGATCTAGATCTCACTATCAGATCTGTATAGATATATTAGATTGCTTCGAAACCCTCTTTTTATGTATGTGTAAGAGGCAACAGAGTAATTGTAAAAGTGACTGCATTTTTGAAGTAAAATGCACAGAGGGTTATTTTGTTCAGAAGTAGAGATCAAGCAGAGCATAACACAGTGAACAATAGAGTAAAGTTATATCAGATTATATGATCAGAAGAGATACTGAAAAGAGGAGATCCATCATCAACATCAGAGTGCATATCGAAGGATCAATACTTGAGACTTTCTAATCATTGTATCAGGTGAAAATCTCTTAACAGAGTGGTTTTAGCAGGCCTTTATTTATCTCTTAACAGAGTGCTTACTTCATTGTAAGTTTAAATCCTTTAACAAGGTAGATTATAATGATCTGAAGCTTTTAATAGAGCAGACCTTTAACAGGGTAGATTAAATTTTGTAATCAAACATTGTAACCTTAATAGGTACACTTTATTACTGCAGTAGTGGAGATTTTTGTGGGTGTCATCCCCACCCCAGTTTTACCTATTTGGGTTTCTGGGTTACCAAATTATTGTGTAAAGTGTTATTTATTTCATGGTGTGGATTCTATCTGAGATTGCATTAGATTCATTTATGTATGAATGTGAATCAGTTTGTTTTAAGTGTTTATATTTGAAGATCTAATCACCCCCCCTCTCAGTATCTTGCTTTCCCATTATTGTATTTCCAATAGTTTCGGACTCCCACGTGGGGATGATGCAGATGCCTCTGACATGATTGGTGAGTTTAATTATGGAAACCTGCACAACAAGACGACCATCAGTATTTATACAAAACAAAGCATTATTCCAGATTCCAAAGATCTTACCACCACATCACATATGTACCTAAAAAGAATTGTTAGCTCACTTCAAACCCTGAAAAGATATACATATAATAAGATTGACTTAGGACTTTGACCTCTTCCCAAGCCTCTGGGGAGTCTAGTACATGTGATGAAAATGAAATAAGGACCAAATGAAGACCTAGGATCTGGAGTCTGGAAAACTAACTGTTACATGACATGGCCAGAGCTTAGCCGTACTAGGCTGACGTGGGGGTGTCACGTGGTTGTGCAGTAATGGGATTAATGGCATTAATGCCGACAACTGTCTGAACATGAAAGGAAATGAATGCCACTTGGGCTGGACTTGAATTCTCATGTGGGAACTTAATCCACCCTTAAAGCTGACTCGACGGAGGAAAGAGAAAACCACCATGGCTCAAACCAGCGATGTGCTGAGTTTGAACTAGGCATGCATCTTCTCAGACGAGCTCTATATTTGGGGCTTCTTTCACACAGAGCACGATAAGCTCGCCACTAGATAGAGTGTAAGATTATACAAATAATGTACAGACAGAGCCGAAGCACATACGAGGGCCAAAGCACGACTCCCAGGCTGACCCAAAATGGACATATATACAGACATATACATCAGATTACATAATGTACAAAATATACATGAGCATTTACATTATTACAACTGCACAAAGGGCAGACAATCCTCTAGTAGAGCCAACCCACCAACGAGAGGCGACAAAAAAGCCAGCGCAAAGACACGGAAAACAAAAATAGAACAAAACCAGACAAAAAGCAAGAGGAACTAGAGAAACAAAATGAAAAGCAGAATGAAAACATGCAAGACAGAAAAAAGAACCAAAAAACTAGAAACCAGGGAGGAGGGAGCCGAAGGCTTACCTGGAAGCATGGGGAATGCGGGAAAGAAGAGCATGGGGGGCACTCTGCAACAAATTGACCTTCAAGCAACCGCAAGCAAGCACTGCAAATCACTGTTAATCAACCACTAAGCACAGGGAACGAAACGCTGGTTAAATTGCCTTATTCGCCTTAAAATTTCTCTGAGTGCTCTAAGTGTTTGATCGCGGTAAATGTGAAAATGAAAGGTAACCTCTATTTATACCCTTAGGGTAAAAATGCGTTTCTTTCTCTCCACAAACTCCAAAACAAGCAAACCTCTGGACTCTGGGCCCGGGGGTTCCATGCAGCCACATCTCCTCAAAAAAGAAGACATGATGATGGAGAATCCCGGAGTCTGGGACCCGGATGGCACAAAAGAACAAACAAAATCTAGGACCAGGTCTCGGAGACAAAAGAAGACAAAAGAAAAAGAAAGACAACCCTCGTGGAAGAAAAACCCGGAGGGAAAATTAGGGAAACAAAAGAAACCAAAGGAAAGAGCAAAAGCGAAAAGGGGACCCAACATTTTTCCTACAAAATGTAGGGACGAGTATGCAGGGCATAACAAGAAGAAACTACAGCAATGAGCCTCGGCCCAACCAAAAATAATGGAAAAACAATGCAAACACTATAGGTCCTCCAAACCAAAACACCACTCAGGAAGGTGCTGGAACCAATCATTCTATATAGATTGCAGATTTCCACCCCCTGACCAACTAGTGTAGATTGCATGACACCAGCTCTCATTACGAGGTGAACTACACCACACTAGAGAAGTTCATCATGATCTCTCAGTTGGACAGACAACAACCTGTCGACCCTACTCCCCCGAAAATGTCAGCACAAGAGCCTACTCATAGTGCCTTCACCTGTGAGACCATCTTCTTTGGGATAGACAATGAGGATGAAGAAGAGCGCAAATTACAGGGGTTCTCTGATGAATCTATCCTGGACTTTGAGGCCAATGCCTTCACCAACCCATGGACTCCCTACAATACTCGGAGTCATGCTGGAAAAGAGCCAGTTTACACGCCAACACCTCCCAAAGATACCCCTTCTTGGGACAATATGACTGATCGCTCCTTCCCACTGAAAGGGCCTGGCTCTAACCAAGCTAAGGGTCTAGCTGAGGGAAGCCAACTATACCCGGGGGAGAGGATTGACATTGCAAAGGCATTGGAAAGAACTACCACCTCCATGACCTTGATGGAGGTGTTTCTGAATTTTTCCGAGCGGAAGAAGTCCCTTTTGAAGCTCTTGGGAAACCCAGAAGATGTCACTCACCCACCCAAGATTGTCACTTTTGATGATGCCAATGCGAAGGTCTTCTGGGAAAACATAGAGGATCCTCCCTTCTTACTAGGTTTGAACATACAAGGGAAGAACCTACACAACTTCTTGGTAGACTCTAGTGCTTCGGGCAATGTCATACCTTTATCTATATGCTAGAATCTCAGACTCTTTCCCACTCCATCCAAAGGCGCAGTAGTCCAAATGGAAAAAACTATTGTAAAAATGGTAGGTGAGCTAAAGAACGTCCAGATTTAGCTCATTCAAGACCCCCGGATATCAAGCATAATAGACGTCCAAGTGATGGACATCCCAGAACTTATGGGATGTTGTTAAGTCAGAATTGGTCTAAGGCCCTTAACGAGTATTTCTCAATGGACTTCTCCAACTTGTGGCTCCCCCAGGAGGGACAGTCTAACCAAATCCAGGTAGAGAGTGAGCCCAGAATGAAGCAGGCCTTCATCGAAGTTAGGAGGGTAAATGAAGTCCTTTTATCTGAGACTTCCCCCGGGGTGTACTGACCTCTAGAGATATTAACATTTGATTTCATCCATAGGGAGGACCCCATAGTTTCTTAGAGAATTCAGGACCTGGACAAAAAAACTGAGGGGTGAGGTTAACTCACAAGGTAACACGACAACTCCTACTACACTCTAGTCCAACACTTGGTGCCGGGCGCATTATCAAAAACATTTTGAACTAGAGTGTGAGCCTTGTTTCACCACTGCTACCCGCCATATCAACACCCTCCAGGAGAAAGAACACAAAGAAGATTCACCTAGACCCAACAATCATTCAGCGGTACACCCAAGGTGCCGCCTATCTAGGAATCCCAACCAAAGGCCTCTCCAAAGGAAAACCTCACCCATGCGCCATCAGAGCTAGAGGAAACTCCTCCCAACCTTCCCAAAATCAATCCAAATGCCACTTCACCTTCCCAGCCCCAGAAAACGAACAATGATGTATGGACCCTGAAGTTCGACGGGTCCCGGTCTAAACAAGGCTGCATGGCTGGAGTGGAATTGATCAACCCACGGGGGAAAGCCTTCCTTGTGTCTTATAGGCTGCCATTTAACTGTACAAACAATGTCATAGAGTACGAGGCCTTGGTCCTTTGAATCCTATTCGCACTAAGAAAGGGAATCACCCACCTTCGAGCAATGGGTGATTTAGAGTTGATCCTTAATCAGGTCTAGAGCCAATATACTTGTCACAACAAAAGACTGATCGCATACCGCAACCGGGCATGGAGCCTCATTGAAGATTTTGATTCCTTCGGCATTGAACTCATTCCCCAGAAATACAACTACGTTCCAGATGCCCTTGCAGTGTCTGCTAGCACTCTTGAGCCAATGGCTCGCTCATGGCTCTGGAAGTTCTTTGTTGAGATGGTCCCCACCCCATCCATCTTGGACAATATCACTCACTTTTAGGTCTTTGAGGATGACCAACATATTCTGGCCTTCATGGCCAATGTTGGCATCTTTGAGGATCAGATAGTGGAAGAAAGAGATCATGACGATACCGGGTAGGGTGAAGAAGATGATGAGATCATAGACTTACCAACCAACACCATCCCTAAGGGGATTGTAGCTCTTGAACGTATCTTTGATTCGGACCCCCAACGTCGAGAGAAGATATCATCCTCCTCTGAGGGAGTAAAATTTGAAAAGATCAACATCGGACAGGATGATAAATAAAAAATGTACACATTGGTACCTCCTTCTCCCTAGAGGAGAAGGAGAAGATTCTCACGGTTCTCCAAGAATACATTGATGTAATTGCGTGGGGGTATGAGGATCTAAAAAATTATGACACATCTATTATGACCCATACCTTCCCACTAAAGCCATATGCTAAGCCCTTCTAGAAAAACAAAAGACTGGTAAACCCATTGATCAAGCCCTCGATCCATCAGGAGGTTCAGAAAATACTGTCAGCCCAGATTATTTTTCCTATCTGGCACACAACTTGGGTTGCCAACCTCATCCCTGTGAGGAAGAAAAGTGGCAAGATCTGCCTTTGCGTGGAATTTCACAATTTGAACAAGGCATCTAAGAAGGATAATCACCCTCTCCCCTCATTAGATTAGGTGTTACAAATCATGAATGGATCCAAAATGATGTGCTTCCTGGATGGGTACTCCGAGTATAACCAGGTCATGGTTAAGTATGAAGACAGAGAAAAAATGATGTTCACCACCAAGTGGGAAATGTTTGCATACCAGAGGATACCCTTTGGCCTTATTAACACAGGGGAAACATTTCAAAAGGCTGTGGACATTGCGTTCAAAGGCCTAGTTAACAGATGTATAATCATCTACATGGATGATTTGACCATCTTTTCCTAGGACTTGCGTGATCACTCCGCCCACCTCGCCCAAATTTGCAAGAGATGTCACTGGTATAGAATCTCCCTCAACCCTAAGAAATATATATTCGGGGTCACTAAAGGGAAGCTTCTCGGGCATATAATCTCTGAGATGGGTATATCCATTGACCCTAAGAGAGTTGAAGCACTCCTGAATCTACAAATGCCTGGCCACAAGAAAGAAATGAGATCTTTCTTTGGAAAGATAAACCTTGTACGATGATTCATTACTGGATTTGCCAATATAGTAAAACCATTCAACGATATGATGAAGAAAGACATGAAGATTGAGTGGAGCCCCGAAGCAAAGCGAGCATTTTCTCAGATCAAGAAGACCAATGTGGAGGCACCAGTCTGAGCGAGTCTGGACTATTCCCTCCCATTCCACATATACTCCTTTGCTTCCCTGCATTCCGCAGCAGCAATCCTAACCTAGAAATTTGAAGGGGAAGAATGACCTATCACTTTTATGAGCTCCCCCTTCAAGAATGCCGAAGTCCGATACTCATCTTTGGAAAATCAGGCTTTTTCTCTTGTCTGGGCTGTGAAGAAATTCTGGCACTACATTCTCTGGAGAAAAGTGCATGCTATCGTTTCAGACCAGGCTGTGAAATATCTACTGCTGTAGAATGAATTGGGTGAACACCGTGGAAAATGGATGACCATCCTTCAAGAATATGATCTAGAAATGAAACCCATGAAGATAGTCTGAGGCCAGGGACTATGTAGAGCAATGGCGGAAGGAACTCCAAACATTGAATGCAAAATTTACACAGTGGATTCCGTCACCCAAGACCCATGGTATACTGATTTGGTGTACTTACTGCTCAACAATAGATGCCCAGAGGGGCTTCCCTAAAACAAACGTCGCGCCTTGCGGCTGAAAAGTGCGCACTTCATAATAAAAAATGAAATGCTTTTTCGCAAGAACTATGAAGGGATATACCTCCGGTGCATAGATAGGGACGAAGCTGCTAAACTGATTGAATAATTTCATGGGAAGTTTGGAACTGGGCATGGCTCAGCTGATGCCACTACCTACCAAATTCTCTGAGCTGAATATTATTGGCCCTGCATCTTTAAGGATGTCTACACTCACGTTAGGAAATGCCACACTTGCCAAATGGTGACACATCATTTGCAGAACCCGACCATGCCTTTGTAGCCAATATTTGAAGTTAGACCCTTCACCCAATGGGCATTTAATTTTATTGAGGAAATCAACCCCAAATAATCTGCCAACCACTGATACATTCTAACTTCTATCGATTATTGCACCCGGTGGGCTGAAGCAATTCCATGCAAAAATAACATGGTGGATGTAGTTATTAGATTCCTGGAAGAAAACATAGTCACCCATTTCAGAATGCTATTCACTATAGTGTGTGACAATGGTCTAGCATTTTCTTTGGTGCAATTACTCGAATGGACCTATGAGAGGAAGATCACCCTGAAGTTCTCCAACAAATACTACCCCTAGGGTAATGGTGTGGCTGAATCTACTAATAAAAATCTGTTGGAGGTGATCAAATATCTATTAGAACAAAACCCTCGGGACTGGCACTAAAAACTTAGATTCACCCTCTGGGAAGATTGTATTAGAATAAAGGAAGCCCTGGGTACATCCTTGTTTTACCTAGTTTATTGCCATAATATAGTATTCTCTATCAACTTACAAATCCTGGTCTTACAGTTTTTGTAGGAATTCGACAACCGGGATAACATTATGGAGGTTCAGCTTCTGAACTTGGCGAGAATGGAGGAACAAAGAGACGCGGAACTAGAACACTTCACACATCACCAAGCAGTAGTTAAATGATGGTTTGACCGAAGAGACCAGTATAAGAACTTTCAGATTCTAGACCTAGTCCTTCTGTGGGACAAGGCCCAGGGAAAGAAGGGAAAGCACACTAAGTTTTAACGGCTCTAGCTCGGACCATATCTGATATCTGAGATCTGTGGGGAAAATACCTATCGCCTCAATACTATGATCGAAGAGGCCATCCCATTGCCTATCAATGGACAGTTTCTCAAGCACTATTTTGAATAGAGTAGGTGGTAAGTTAGTCAAAAGTTGTACCATATGTAAAGTCCTTGCTTGTAAATATCTTTCATGGTACTCAGTTTGGAGCACCTTGTCCTTGTAAATAGTTTTTTGACTGTCCTTTGGGACCGTCTTCCTTTTTCGTGTTTGCCTTTGTTTTTGGATTTCTTTTGGTTTGCGTTTGTTTCCTGGGCTCCCAGCTTGTGTTCTTCTTCTTGTAGAGAGGTATAGTTTGCATAACATCTAGTCCCTGGAATGCTACCTTATGCATTTTGGGTAGTTTGGAATCTATTGTTAGCATGGTGGAATTCTTCCACTCTCCATCATGTCTTGAAAGTCCAGACATTGGTTAACAGAAAATCGAAGAAGCAAGTAAAAACATGGTCCTTGAGGGCAGATCAATTGCACTAATTATTGGCCAAGTCTAAAAATCATAAAAATATACTAGGTCCAGAACATTTTCTCCTATTTGACAATTTAAAATTGTGGCTTGGTGAAAGAAGTACCGCTGTGAAAATTAGCTAAGCTTAAGGTTCATAATGAAAGAAGTTCTGCCATTCCATCTTCAAAACAAAAGAAAAGAATTGAAGAATAGAGAATTCCAGTATCTGGGGAAAACGTGCAAGATAGGATGAATTTGGTCTGATTTATTTAGTGCCTCCTCTCTGTTGCTCCGAGAAATCATTGGCTTGATTTTCTTTCAAAGCACACACCTCACAGCTGATGAAAGACTGAAAGGATTGAATCAATGATGAGTTAGATTTTCTCAGACACCTCACGCTTTGCAAGAAGAATTATCCAGATAAAGATTAATTATGGTTTTGCTAACCGGATATTCTGAAGTTCTCGAATGCACTAAGGCATTCATCCCAGTGAGTCTCTATTTGTTATGCCTTGCATACCCATCCCTACATTTTGTAGGAAAAATGTTGGGTCCCCCTTTTTTCCTTTTGCCTTTCCTTGGTTTCCTTTTTGTTTCCTTTTGTTTTCCTATGGGCTTTGCTTTCACGAGGGTCATTTTATCTTGCTTTAGGTTTTCTTTCCTTCGGGGCCCGGTCCCAGAGTTTGTTTTTCTTTTGATTTGGCCTGACCCTGGACTCCGGGATTCTTTGTCATCAAGTCTTCTCTTGCTAGATGATATGGTTACATCCCCAGGCCGGAGTCTAGAGGTTTGCCTTTTTCAGAGTTTGCAGAGGGAAAGTGGGATGTTTTACCCTAGGGGTATAAATAAGTTTCACCAGTCACTTTCACACTTACCACGATCAAAATACTCAGAGCAATTAGAGTGATTCAAAGGTGATTAAGATGATTGAATAACATTTAAGTTCAAATTGTTCCCTGAGGTTAACGATTGATTAACAATGATTAGCAGTATTGGGTCGTGGTCACTTGAAGGTGAATCAGTTGCAAAGTGCCTCCTGTGCTCATCCGCCTCGCATTCTTCATTTTTTTAGGTAGGTCCTTCTGCTCTCCTTTCTAGTTTTTTTCTTCCTGGCTTTGCTTTGTTTGTTCGTGTGCATTTCTTGGTTTTCTATTTTGGTTTCATTCTATTTTCTTTTGTTTCATTTTTGCTTGTCTGTTATCACCTCCCGTTGGTGGGATGACTCTACTAGAGGGTTGTCCACCCCCTATGCAGTCATAAAATAATGTAAATGCCTATAAATTTTGTAATTAGGTGTAGCTAGCTATGTATAGGTCATTCTCAGGTTGGCCTGCGAGTTGCGCTTCGGCCCTCGTTGTGCTTTGGCCCTCCATAAATGTGTATATTCCATGTATATCCTTCCTACTTTGTGGCAAGCTTTCCGCACCCTTTCATGTCCAGACCCAGATTGTTGAGCTCTCCCTCATGATACCTGCCGAGTTTGAACTCAACACCTTGCCTGTTTGAGCCATGGCAATTGTCTCTCTCTTCTGTCCTTTCGTATTAATGGCTGGATTAATTTCCCACAAGCGGGCATTCAAATGACATCCCATCTAGCACTCATTTCCCTCGTATCAGCCCACTTGTCGCCATTAAGGGCCATTATGCGATTTATCGCGTGACCACGTGACACCCCATGTCAGCCTAGTATGGCTAAAGCCCGGTCACTGGTCATGGATAGTTCCTCCAAACTCTGGGTCTTGAGAAGTCCCTTGGTCTTCATCCCATTTGTGTCACCTAAACTAATATCCCAAGCCCCCAGGCATTGGTCAGAACCCAATCCTTGTTAACTTTGATATTCTGGGATTTCGATGCATACTAATACTTTTTGAACAGGTGCGGGATGGTGGTGAATTCTCTAGAGTCCCTAAAAGGTTGTATTTTTTTCATATTATGTATTGATAGTTCTTTGGTCTTGCAAGTTGCAGATAATCCAATCAACATGTCTGAAGTGAAAACTCCTCCTATGAGTTCGGAGCTTCCAACTACCTCCACTCAATCGGCCAAAAAAACTAAGGCCGAGAAGATGCTAGCCAAACTACCATTAACCTCCAAATACCCAAGGGAGGGTGCTCTTGTGGGGTCCAAGGTGGACTCCAAGCTGTAGAAAATAATAGATACTGAGCCTGGACTATGGGCTGAAACGCAGGGCTTGGTCCAAGCCCTATACCAACAGAGGACTGCCGGAGATGATATGGTGAAATACATGACCACCTCTAGAACTATCAATGTGACAAGTTTTCCCTGCTCAGTGAAAATATCAGAGCTAATAATTCAACTAGAAATGCTCTACAACGCCCCTATCTGGGTTGTTTTTCTCGCTGATCCCCTGCCACTAATCAGGCGCCCATCGTCAATCTAGATGCTGCCACTTTTTCTTCAGGGCTGGGGATCCCCAATTTAAGGGAGCCATTGTTCTCTCTCGGTCCACATCACTGAAGGAGTTTGGAGAAGTGTCCCTCCTCACCCGACAACATCTCAACAATCACTGGTTGAAGTCCCCAAGGAGGGACTATAAAAAGATGAAGCTAGAGATACCCTGTGAGGACTTTAAAGAATGTATTCAAGTGGGAATCATATTTCTATGCAGGCTCTTTAAGAACCCCATGCCCAGGAATTTTCACCATGGATGTATTACTTTCTCTACTACATCACCACCCATAGTCAGACCTTCAACTGGGTGGTTATCATCACCAATCATGTAGACGTGCAGCTAAAGAGTGTCCTTCAAAATTCCAAATTCTACATGACATCCTATATACTATGGGCACTGGCCCAACAGAGACCTACTTTTCAGAGATTGCAGATAGTGGGCATTCTCCGGAACAGGCTCGGCTAGTTGGTGCCATTGGAACATTATCCCCAGATTCAGTAGGAACTTAGCTTCCCTAATTTTTGCAGGGTAAATGACGCGTTCGTCTACCACAACATTTTGACACTTACTTGGGAATCAGGTATCGGTTGTCGCTGTTGGCAATGAACCTGGTAAGAACTTATAGTAATTATTTTATTCAATTCCAGTAGCATACATATATTTAGGTGACCGGCTTCTCCAAGAAACCCTACCTACTCCCCAGGCATTGCGGGGATAAGATCATTCTTTTGGTGTTTTGCAGGCAAATCCTGGAGCTCCACGCATTCTTTGCCTTAAAGAAGATCATATCAATTCCATTCCCGATGGTTTGTGGGAACTATTCTTGTAGTATCGCGATGACCAAGGAGGCAAAAACTAAATTAAAGAGTCTGGGACTAGTGGAATTCCACCATACCAGAAGTAATTTTGACCCAGTAGGAAAAATAAGGGAGGCGCTACCCTCGACATCCGCACTGCACAAAGATGATATTGAAGATTTCTAGGTGGATTTCCAGGATAGTTTTGATCTTTGGGCCCGGAAACAATCTTGGATGTCCAAAGGTTTAATGAAGGCCCTCAACCTTCAGGGCTTTCTAAAAGATTTTATAGATGATGGGCCTCTGGAGGACCCAACATATAAAGAGCAGGGGATCGAAAAGTTGGATCTCCCTCTGGTAGATTAATGGGGCACCCCAGAGAACCTAACAATTGAAGATGTGTGTCGCCCCATCATTGATAATAGTCACAAGTATTTTGAGTGGGTATGTCTGAGGAGCACCTGTAAAGGCCCAATTGTGCGAAGGTCTGATTCAACCTCCGGGGCTGCTGGACCAAGCAAAAGCAAAGGGAAGGAGAAAGAAAGTTCCCTGACCCAAGTGCCTTCCCAAGATCCGCTCCCCATGATGGCGCAAATTCATGAATAGATGGAACCATCTAGGCTGATGAGCCATAAGATAAGTGCTCAGGTTTCCCGCGGTCTCCTGGAAACTCCAGTGGGATCCACCCACCCGACGAGATCCCCTTCATTGGAAACACTAATGAGCAGGCAAACATTTTTTGAGGAAAAGTCTTTAGACATTCTGGATTCTCGGGCCCCATTACAAAGAAAGAAGAAGCAGAAGGTAAACCCTACCCCAAGCATAGACACGGGCCCCAACATGCTAGATGTTCCCTAGTGGAAGTCAGTTCAGACTCCCCCGAACTGGATGATATTTTAGAGATCTCTCCCCCGCATGATGACTTTGACGACATCTTTGGGACGGATGAGCTCATGAACCTGCATGGGGAAATAGATAAAGTGGTATAATAAATTTCCGCCCAGGAGAAGGAAAAGGCCCCCACTGAGGAAGAGATCCCAGAGAAAGGTGCTATAGAGTAGGAAGTCTGGGCAGAAGCACAAAAGGAGTCGGAGCAGGAGGAAACACTGGTCTAGGGGACTAAGGAAGAATCTAGGCAAGTAAATGATGAGCAACCAATGATTGGGGAAAATGGACCTACGAGATCAACCATACCCCGAACTGTCACACTCCAAACACCTTTGGTTACTCCAGGTGACCAAGTGCCACAGAGTACATTCGATGAGGTGGTCTCAGTGGCCCAACAGTCAAACATTGGCCAGACACCTCTGCCACCTCCAGAATATGTTCCAACGGAGAAGGATGTCCTGATAAATGACGCCGAATAAGAACAAAAACATTAGGATGAGGGGAGAATCCCTGAAGATATAGATGTCAATTCAACAAATGCTGAGAAAGATGGGAAAATCCCCGATGATATAGGTGATGCTAGTACTGGTGAAGATGAGGTTCCAGACATCATGGATAAGGATGCCAACAAGGTAGAAGATACTGAGGCTTATGGAAAGCAGGAATAGGAAAAGGAGAAGGAACCCGATGAAACCATTGATACTGGGAATGCATCACCAAATTCTAAAGGGGATCCCAATACTTAGGCCTTAGCAACAAAACCGCCCCAGCTGCCATAATGGCTGGTGGAATCTAGAAAGAGAAAGGCCCCAAATGCAACGACATGTGTTCCACTCTCCCTAGCTGAAATGATGGCCCAAAACATAGAGGCTAAGAAGCCCAAAAAGGCCCAGATAGTCCATACCCTCCAGACCAGTTTGAGAGGAAGCATAGTTGCAACAATTGAAACACCTCCACCAGATACAAATGCGGTGACGATAAGGGATGAAGATTATGCAATCACGGAAGTGCATCTGGGGAGGAGAGACATGTAGGGAGAATTAGACCTACTACAAGAGGCGACCCAAGTGGTGGAAGCCCGATATGATAAAAAAATGTAGAAGTTGAAGGAGGAAAGAGCAAAGAATGAAAATCTCCTCGGACTTCTAGCAGAGCTTACATAGCCCCTGGCTGAGATCCATCAGGAAGCTTCCACCTTCGAACCACCGCTTCCGCAGGATGACATAGATGCTCTTAGGGCCATGAAGAAGAAGGCACAAGCTATGGATGGGTGGATCATCGAGAAGATAAAGGCCGTAAGGAAATTTTTAGATTTATCACTCCTAGACCTTTACTTGGCCAAAAATCTCTTGGGCCAAGTAACCAATGCCATTGTTATATGGGAAGGAAACTTGGAGAAGTATGAAGGGTGAAAGACCGAGTAGATGAAGTCATCAACTCCGGTGAAGAAGCCGTCACAGAGACGAGAATTTTGGGAGAGGAATCATTCAAATTCCTCCGGGCCTAGTACTCCAGACTTGGCCTCAAAATTGAGGTGTGCAAGCAACTGGTCACGACCCTAAGGGAGAAATTTATGACGGTCTAGTATCCATTGGACGTATTCAAAGCATTCATTATTTAGGGTGTCACAAGTCAACCCCTTCACCGCTGGAACATGCACCCCAGAGGATTACATCCTTAGTAAATATGATGAGCTGATGGAGTCCCAGTATCATTCTATTGGAGACTTCGACGAAGGGAGGCTATCAATAATATCTAAGATGATGCTACGGGCTCATGAATCCGTGAAAATAGTAGATGAATTCCTGGAAGGGGCCGGAGAGGTTAAAGAGAAGTTTGAGGCTATCCGCGACCAGTGGAATAGCATTAAGGACATAGATGAAGATGACATCAGCCAAGTTTTGGAAGCATTCAAGAACAGTAAAGGACAATAAAGGTCTCTGGATTCCAGGGATTATCACCAGCAGGGTGTATTTTGAGCATTCATTATTCTTTGAGTGCAAGCTCCCAGACTCTGAAATTCCTGATCCAACAGTTTTGTGTTTTGTGTTCTTTCAATGACTCGTGTCTAGGTCCCTCAGAGCTGACTGGTCATTATCTGGCAGTCAATAAGGGTGTCAGAAAGTAGGTGACCCCAGAAAGGCAGGTCAGTTTGAAGGATGGTCCTGACAGGTGATCTTCCCAAGGTGCCGCTCCAACATTTTCTACCTGACGCATCAAAGACAGTGAGCCACATTTTGCATTAATGAGGCATGTAGCCTCAAACTCCCAGAAGATCAAATTTCCTCTATTATTTCTCCGACGCTCTTCTTTAGGTCGATTCTTCTATCCTTTCTTCTTGTCTTCTTCTAGCGATCTGTCAGACCTCTACTCTTTTTGAGGTGATTGTAAAGTGGTGCAGGTAGTACCGGCCACCGGATATCATATTTTATTGTTGAGTGTAAATTTAGATTAGGTTAAGATTTAGGGAAAGTATGTGTATAAATAACAAGTCCAACCTCATTTGAAGGGTCGGCGAAATTGATGATTTTGTAGTCCATACTTCTAGCTTTTAGCATTTCATTTTCTTGTAGTTGCAGAGATCAATGCTCGGTAGTTCTTAGTAGTTCCCTGTAGTTAGATTCTCTCTTGGAGCCATTGATGTACACACCAGTGATGCTAGAAACTTTTTAATGAAGAAGGAAGAATTCTGGCAATGATGTTGTTGGCGTTCAAATCTCTGAGTTAACTTTCTTTTGTGCTGTATGTTTCTAATGTCCTTTGCTCTAATGTTTTAAGTAGATTAACGACCTCTTTTCCCTTGCTATTGAATATGTATGAATCGCTGGTTCTGTATTTGTTCAGTATTTAGTATAGTTCATTAGAGCATGGTTGATGTTTGAAATATTTAGCATAACTATAAGTAGAAGGAATGAAATCCTAACTCTGGCATATCTTTTGAAGTTTATTTGGTAAACTAATGCGTGCTTGTAGGAAACCCAACCTACTAAAAAAATCCCTGGAGAAGACAAGCCAAAAACTAGCTTTCCCCCCAAACAAAATGGTCACACACCCAACTTAGCTCCCCGCACTGTCGAGACATGACACTTAGGTGCTTGAAGGCTAGGAGAATTTATTCCCCGGACAACCTTTATAGGCGAAGTTGGCCAGTACCCCGGTACCTGGTGACAACTTACATCTGTTGATGAGACTGGTCACAAAGTCCCGTCAATAGGTTTGTAAAAGTTTCTGATGAAGAAGGGGAAGAAAAAAAATAAGAGAAAGAGAAAAAGGAACTCAAGGCTAGAGGCAAGAGATCCAAAGTAGTAGGTTCCCCCACTACAAAGACTGTTTAGTATAAATTTGGTAAAGTAGTTTCTGTAAACTCAATCATTCAAAATGTTAGAAAATATGAGATACTTGTTGGAGTCAATAGATATTATCATTTACTTGATAAGGGAGATCAGAAGAAAGTTGAATATGCTGTAGTTGAAATAATGAATAGGATGAGTCAAGTGTTAGTCCAACTACAAGGACAAATTCCTAATGTTGTATATGACAAAATTGATGCAAGATGGAAGGAAGCACTTGTAAAGGATAAGGAGTTAGTGAAACACATTCTAGTGAACCTTTTACCAGACTCATTAGAAGAAGAAATAGATGATAAGATCAAAGAGGTAAGACCTTTATTCTATACAAGAGCAAGAATTGCAAAACTGTTAATTGGGGAGACCCAATGGGTGAAGGAAGAAACATAGGAGATTCTGAGAGAGCACTTAGGTTTGGTGAAGGATAAGAGTGAAGAAACTCTTATGGATACTCAAGATAAATCAGTGAAACATAAATAGGGTTATCCAATGGTAACTCAAACTGCTGAAGGATTTATAATTGATGGTGTGAAAGTCACACTTGAGGAAATCAGAGATGAGGTGGATAATACAGGAACTATCACTGTCATGGAGGTACATGATGAGAAAATGGACACACAAGATCAAGATGAATCACATGATAAATAAGATGTGCATGAGGAACAAAAAGAAGAAGAACCAATAAACATGGGTACCGGTCAGGTTATGACCGATGACACACAAGAAGAAGTTTCTATAGATGATCAAAAACAAGAACAAGTGAAAGACAAGGAGGTTACAAATCTTGACATACCAGGTAAACATGAACAAGAGGAGGTAACTACTAAAAAACAAAAAAATCAAGATAAGGTAACACCTTCCTCCTAGTCCAAGATGAACATTGATGATGATATATCAATTAAGGGACAGATTGACTTGAGAACTATGAGCCCCAAGGAGATGATAGATTTTTCTGTGGCAATCAATTCAAGGCCAAACAAAAAAGGATGCAAAAAGAAGCTTAGGTAATACTCTCTGCTAGAGATATACTTTTATATTTGTTAAGTAATGTGAAGTACGATGAGAAAGATACACCGATGGAGAAACTAGCCGATTTGGTCACTGCTACTAGAGAAGGGATGAAAATTTTAGAGGATGCTACACTTTTGAGAGCAGAGAAGGAATATGAGAAGAAGAGGTCAGAGAAGTTAGCACAGTCAATTTTTTCAGACAACAAAATACTTATTATGGCTCCCAATAAGTTAAAGGATGCATTGAATGCAGGTGGTAATATTCTTAAATCTATCTCTGAATTTTCCCATTTTTTGAAAGATTTAGAAAGGGAAAAAGGTGAAGCACAGTAGGATCTTAGATTTCTTGTTGCAAATTTTGATCCTATACATGAGCATGCTACTACCTTTAGTGCTAAGGTTAGCAATATTAACAATAAGTTGAAAGAAAATAGGCATGAGCAAGACATGAGGATAGCTAACTTGATGGAGTTGCAGAGATTATTGATTCCGAAGTTAGACATTTTGCTACATGGTATGATAGAGGCAGAGAAGGCCCTAGAATTCCCAGATCTGTGTACAGTTGATGGTTTAGAGGAATTAGCATTTTTCTAAGTGAACAAATAGCCATTGTGGAGAAATTATTGAAGACACGGGACAATGATCTACAAACTTTAAAGAGTAACTTCAGTGATGTTTTCAGTAGAATGTAAATAGGCCTTGCTACTCTTTCAGAAAAAAGAATTTTGATACTTTTTGTACTACCTTTGTCATTTTTGTCAAAGGGGGAGTAGTGTACATAAGGATGAAATTTGGCTAAGTCCATGAAAAATGTAATGTATTGTTAAGGGGTTTAGTATACATGTTTGTAATTCCTAGGGGGAGGTTTTTAGCTATTGGGAATTAGTTTACTAGTTTGCAGTATAATGTATTTTTCATTTATGCAGTAGTTAGACACTTAGAAATTTTTTGTTTATTTTTCTAAGTGTTGACATCAATGCCAAAATGGGAGATTTTTTGGCATTTGGTGAAGATGATCCGAGTTTTGATCATGGGTTTGTATTTTGGTGTTTTCATTTCTGGCAACATGATCTATTGAAGGAATAAGATCTGTTTTACTGATAGTGTTGAAGGATCTAATTGGAGAAATGACTAAGAGTTCAATCAACCAGGAATATGATAGTATGTGAGGTTCAGGCGAACACATTTAGAGTTAGAAATTGAGGTAAGTTGTGTGGTCATGCATTTATCATCTATAGAGGCATATCTAGCTATATCTATGACCACATCAATTAGTTTTAAGAATTGAGCAAGCTATTGAATATTGAAGTGACACTGATAGGAAGAACATGAGACAAACATAGAAAGTTTAGTTAGATTAGCTAACTGGCCAATTTAATGTTTGTAAATGTTTGTTTATGACTTGTTTAATGTTGTGTTGACTTTATTAAGTTGACCGATGTATTTTTCGTGATCAGATTTGATTTTTATGTCGGTGGGTAAAACATTCTAGGGCAAAGGCCGAGTTGGAAAAGTGTTATTAAAGAAGGATGAAATCGAGTTTTAGGGTAATGATGTGATGATGCGATAGGTATTGGTGATTGTGCAAATTTGAAGAAAGGAGAGTTGATGCCTAAGGTAGTGTTGTGATCAGGATTGAAGTGGATCTGTCAGACAAGTCATAATCAAATAATTTATTCTTGGGTCTATCTCAAGGCAAGCCCTAATAGGTTTGCAGATAAAATCCTTTAAGTAGGCCACTCCTAATAGGGTGAGAAGGATCTTTAACATGATCTAAAGTATAAATCCTTTAACCACGTGACTCTTAGAAGGAGTTTGTAATCCCTTAACAGGGTAGTTCTTAACATGACTTATATTAGCTTTTAACCAAGCTAAAGATACTCTTAACCGGGTATACCCTTCGCATGGTGTTTGTAATTGCTCCTAGCAGAGAAGATTTCTTTGGTGCACTAGTGAAAGCCATGGATACCATTCCACACATGGTTTTCTCCCTCTAACAAGGGTTTCCATGGGAAAAATCTTGTGTCTTGAGTTTACATTGTGTGAATGGTTTATGTGCTTAGTTTCTATGTAGTATTCACTTTTGCATGTTGGTTGTTGTGGAAGATATTTAAGAATTGTTTCAGATTTGTGGGTGCAATAATTCACTCCCCCCTCTCAGTTCCTTTAAAGACTAACACAATTCCCTTTGGCCATGTAGACCCTTCTGCTCCCTCTACTTCTGCTTCTTCTCTGCACCAAGATTTTGTTGGCACTGCTCAACTTCTTCAATAGTTTGGCCTCCTTCAACACTCTAGTCACTATTGTTGGGGATTCTAAGGATAGTATTACCTAGGCCAACTTCTAGAAAGAAATCTCGCCCTCCTCTTCATGTGGTGTGAGTTTGGCCCTTTCTTTTTGGGTCAAAAGCCTTTGCACTTTGTGTTCTGTCTTGGTTATTTTTTGCTTTGGGCTTTTAATGGTCTGAATTTATGCCTTCAGAACTTGTTCTTGTAAGGGTCAATCCCCTTGTTAGGCTTCTTAATTAATAAAAAAAAAACTATACAAGAAAGCTTAGTAATTGTGAAGAGACTTATGGAGACATACCAAAACCTTAACTCTTATCATGAAGTTCAATTTGAATTATTATAGAAACCTCCTAGGAATCAACTATGTTACATTCACAATATTTTAAGGTGTGATTTCATGGAGGGGGGTTTCATAAAATAAATATAAAATAATTAAAAAATGAATTGGTAAAAATTGAAAAATTTGAGATGATTGTGAAGTGGTAGGAAAAAAGCCTAAGCTAGTAGAGCAATTTCAAGCCCAACCTCCTTAAATTTGCAATCCTAGAAAATAGAGACTTTCATTTTCTAGAAAAAGAATCTAATTAATCCTATGACATTTCTTTTTTCTCTACTAATCCATAAAAATAGATCCACAAAACTCTACCTTTAATTAAAAAAAATAAGTATATTTTATTTGTACATTTGTTTGTTTACATTAGAGTATCATATAAATTTTATATTTCATATTAAAAACTCTCTGGTTCTCCACCAATGTCCATACATGAACAAAACCTCTAATCATAATTCATAACTTGAAAATAAAAATAACAAGTCAATATCTTACCAGTTGGGTTGTTCCACATTTGCTTTTTTATGTCAATAGATTATGGGAGGAGAAACCAATGTAACAAATGATTTTCACAAATAGATATGAAGTGGGTAGATAATTTAATTTCTCCATTAATAAAATTTGTTGTTTGGCTACCAAATATAATGTGCTATTTAGGCAGCTGTCTTTATTATGGTATACGAGAAACATGAGTTATGTGGCACTCGAATACCAAAGATGGATTGAATTGAAAGGCGATTGATTGAAATCATAGTTATTGTTTGAATGTATTTTATATTATGAGTTGCATTTTTCCTTGTTTCTATTTTTATAGTTTAGAAGTAATGCAGGTGGATCAATAATTTTCTTTATATTTATTAACTTGTGGTGCATGCATATTAATGATGGTTATAGGTAGTATAAGGTTTTTTAAAAGATAAGGGTAGGGTGTTTTAGAGAGTCTTAACCTTCTTATATAACTAGAGATCAAATGACTAGAACAATTTAAAGAAATAAGCAAGGATCAATATTAATAAATCAATAGTACAAATATTACAAGAAGGTAAAAAGAAGACATCTTCTTTATGATTAGATATAATACAAGTGGACCAACATTTTAAATTTTCTTTACAACAACGTAACAAGAAGACAACATCTTTATGTCTCGATATAATGCAAGTGGTCCAACATCTTAAATTTTCATTACATCAATGTAACAAGAAGACAAATTCTTTATGGTTAGATATAGTGCAGGCAGACCAACATCTTAAATTTTCTTTGCATAACCGAACTTGCGGGTCTTGTTGTTGTATGCATATTAATGATCACATGGTAGAAAATAATTTTTTCTTGAAAGGGTAAAATGAGGGATTTTGAAAAGGTCCTAATTTTCCTATATAAAGAGAGATAAAAAAACAAGAAAAGTCTAGTGAAACAAACAAGGAGCAATATTAATATAAATCAATAGCAAAAAGACTATAACAAGGCAATGTTAAGATGACATCTCAAATAAAGTGACTAAGCATAACATACACAAGTAATAAGTTCTTGAAAGTTAAGAAGGATATAACTTACATAGAATCTAGATGGCTTAAAATTGAACCTCACTAAAGAGGATTGAAATTTACCATTGAAATTTCAAACCAACTTGTTAGTACCAACATTCTTCAAAGTTGATCCAACCTCCAAAGAAACCTTAGGATGAAATTCATGCTCATCATTTGGCCCATATCCTTTTTAGGAAAATGCCCATTGGGCAAGGGATAATTTTTTTAGGATGGGATGCAAGTACTATCAATCTAACCCCTACCTCCTAACCATATTGTCATGAAGAGGATCCTTACAATCTACCTTAAAGATCCTTCCACTAGAGTTACCCTTCACATGGGTAGGAAGAGTCACTACAACACACTTGATGATCATGTACTAATCAATTATTTTTATTTTCATTACAAAGAGATTGCTAGTTGACTATGCACCTAGAGGAGGATTGGCTAGCTTTAAGACATTTTTAACATGAGTCCCCATAAACAATGTGTTGCATCCAATCCCCAAATTTTGAATATAAGGTAATAGATGGAGGAAGAACCAAGAACTCACATGTATAAAAACACAAAGTTTAGTATACAATGGAAGTTTCCTAGAAATGACTACCCAATCAAAAGTGATGAGCTAACCAACTAAAGGGACAATACCTTTTAGATCTCCTCGCAATACTCCATCAATAAGATCATTTTCACCCTATTTTTTCATTGACATATTCCTTTATAGCATCGAAATTAGGATCTCAATGCTTTAGGAAGAGCATGAACATACCTATAAACCATGGACCATCGACTAAGGCTTAAAAAAATCTTCATGACTTTAGAAAGAGATGAAAAAGAGTCATTTTTCTATAGTTATTATCTGAATAGGGCCACAATTTTTTTTTCTTTTGGGTCCAAATCTTAAAATCATCAATGCTTGGCTTCAACCCCATAAGCTATCACCAAATAAATATCTTATACAAAAATAACAATCCCAGCCATAATTTGTCTACAAGTAGAAAAACCACCTTGCCCTTCTCAGATTAGTTTTTTGAGCCATGACTTGATCCTTTCTGCAATAAACTTCGTGATTATTTTATAAATTACATTACATAGAGATGTAGGTCTAAAAGAGTCAAAAGAATTAGCTCCTTCCCTTTTAAGAATAAATGCAAGGAATGTAGCATTTATGACCCTTAACATCTATTTGTTTCTATGAGACTTATACACAACCTTCAAAAGGTCCACCTTGATTATTTGCATTTTTTTTTTGGGAAAAAATCTATAAGAAATCCATCTAGACTAGGGAATTTTCCATTCTTTATCTGGGAAATGATCTCTTCTAGTTCAAATGAAGAGATGGGTTTAGTAATATCTTCATTCATCTCATTAGAAAATATAGAGAGAATGCAATAAAGAACCAAACTCTCTTCTTCCCTTGCATGGAGAGAGTCCTCAGTAAACAATCTTGTGTTGAATCATAAGGCCTCCTTCAAAAAATCCATGAACACAGATATATGAGTCACCTCTATGGATATGAAAGAAGTAATAAAATTCCCATGTCTATCTTTCATAGAGCCATGAAAAAATCCTATGTTTCTTTCACCTTGTTGAAGCCAATCAATATGTGAATTCTTCTTCAGGTAGATCCCTTCATGCAAGTTCCATTCTTCTAGCTCTTTCACAACTACAAATTTCACTCTAGACAACTCCTAGATGAACGCTGATCCCAAATCTGACGAGTTATAATATCCACCCAAGATTTCACTTTCCATTTAGCCAAGAAGAGGTTGTCAAAGTGTCTTCTATTCCACCTTTTGATCTTATATTTTTCAAACTATAATCTCATGATAAAGGAATACATTGCAATACCAACAAGTTTCCTTTCAAGCCACCACTTCAACATAAGGTCCTGAAGTGAAGGGTCCCAAAGCCACATAAGCTAACTTTTAAAAGAAGGATTTTTTGAAACTCTGAAGTGAGAAGTAGTTAGTTTTATTGGCCAATGATCAAAATCTCCCAATCTAAAATCTTAGAGCTAGTAACCCAAATATCGTCCATCCAATAATAAGAAACTACAAATCTATCTAACTTCTCTACAATCTTTTTTTATTTGTGATAAAAAAGCCATTGTTAGGCTTTACACATACCAACTTAAAGATTTTATATCCTCCCTCAAAAGCTTAGAAGAAGGATCAAGCCTTATGGTATCTGTATTTTTCTCACCCAAACTAGAAACCACATCAAAATCCTCAACAAGGATCCAAGGGTGATAAGGGTCAAGGGAAAAAATATAGTTCATATGAGACCTGTTAGGAATAACAGTCCACAAGAACAACTTGATGAATTGATTATTTATTTATTATTTAATTAATGTTTATTTCTTCTATTTATTTAATAAATTATTTTATTTATTAGGTAAATTCACTATAATCTATTCTTCTTATCCTAAGTCTTCTAAATTAGTCCTATTAAAAGTGATCTAATTAAATACACAATCACTAAATATGACTAAGTCCTCTAGTCCACCTCATAAACCTAGTCACCTGACACATCACCTTGGCTAAAATGATTAATTATTAATAATTAATAATTAATCATTATCCTCACCCACACATGTCCTATTCTTAAAGGCTATTTGGCCTTATAAGACTTGATCTCATGACCACATGTCTTCTCCTTCACCAAGTCAAGAAGCAATCCTTATTCTTAAGGAGCTTCTCAAGCCACCTCTAAGAGTCCAAGATGACTCATAGGACACTTGTACCAAGAGTCCTCATGAGGAGTGAGTCCTTCCTTTTTCCTCTCCATGGTCTTTGTGAGACACTTGACATGTGTCTTTCCCTTCCATCTTCTTCTCCTCTATGTCAATATAGGAGGAACATCCTCCCTATTCTTCCTCTCACATTCCAACTATATCCCCCTTTCTCTCAATCCCTTCAACCAAGTCAATAGTAACCCTAGGATCTTCCACCTTTTAATCTCCACCCTAGGATTGTGCCACCTAGGCTTAGGTCCTCCAAAATCCTATAAAAGGAGCCTCATTCCCCCTTTGTGATCTAGTAGTGAGCATTCAATCAATAGTGAATAGGTAATCAAGCATTCAAGTGATCAAGAATTCAAGCATTCAAGCATTCAAGCATCCAAGCATGCAAGCATTCAAGCATCATCCATTTCAAGCAAATCAAGCATTTTCACAAGCATTCCATCATCCATTTGCATAATCAAGGTTTTAGACCATTTTGCATTCATTTATACAATCTCCACACTTTGGTAGCATTTTGGACAAAAGAGCTTCATTTGGAAATCTGAGAGCTCAACATACATTCAAGAAACCAAAGCTAGGAGGGCAATGGAGACAAGCTGCATTCGGTAGGTGAAGGTTACTTTATTGTTTTGCTTCATTTAAACTTGTAATCTTCATTGTGTTTTCATTTAGATTGATTTATTAATTAGATTAGTTAATATCTCATTTAGAGTAGTTGGACATCTATTTTGCATACATTTTTGGCGCCCACCATGGGGCCTAACCCCACAAAATTGACATTTTTCTTTTAGTTTTTCCATGTGAAGGATTCTATAGGCTTTTTTGTGCTTTCATCCCCGATACCTACACATTCATCCATTTCTGTTACGTTTCTGTTAATCCTGCACATATATCACTTAATCTTGTGCATATATCCCTTAATCCCGTGCATCCATCCCTTAATCCCGCACATATATCCCTTAATCGTGTGCATATATCACTTAATCCCACGCATATATCACTTAATCCCGCGCATCCATCCCTTAATCCCGCGCATATATCACTTAATCCCGTGCATATATCACTTAATCCTGCGCATCCATCTCTTAATCCCGCACATATATCCATTAATTCCGTGCATCCATCCATTAATTCTGTGCATATATCCATTAATTCTGTGCATCCATCCCTTAATTCTGCGCATCCATTCACTATTTCTGCGCATTCATAATTTCACCTGTAGAACTCTATTTTTCTCTTTGTTTGGTTTTAGCTAATCATCTTAACAAGTTTCTATTTGTTCTGGTAGCTTTCAGGCTATTTTGCAGGTCGTTAATCTGAAGACCCCAAATTTCAAATTATTAACGGTTTTCTTGTAGGTTCCTAAGGGGTTTGCAAAATAAACCATAACCTTCATTTGGGCTTTAAAATACGACATGTTTTTCAGTTTCATGTGTCTTCTTTAGTTTAGAAATTGTCTATTGTGTCTGGCTTTATAACTTAATTATAATCCCAAGTTTATAACAACGTATCCTCTCCCCTCACCATTCATGGACCTTGGGTGTAAGAGAAACTGTTATAAACTTTAGAGGGCGGTCTTTGGTGGGAAAAGAGGTACTCACCCCAAGGAACAACCCAACCGGTAACAGGCTAAAGCCAAGCCCATCCAAACCGGTATACAAAAAATTCCATTGTGACTAGTCTCACAGTGGACAGGTGTGAATTTGTTGTGGCAACCAAAATCTCCTCTAGTACCCTTGTGGTGCGTTAAAGTCCCTACACCGTTAAGGTGAAAACCTTGCTTTGAAAGGATCGGGAGAGCCCCCTTAATTGGGAAGATGACTTGATCACAACCACTTGAACGGATGTCCTTACTATAAGCTTTTGTTTAGTGGTCATAAATCCTTCTATTTACTGGTGCAACGGGTAGCCCAACCTGTGAAGACACCCCACATTACTCACGGTTCATAGTAGAGATCGTGATTCTTTGGGAAGTAATGACCCATTGAATTTGGAACTTGGTGTGCCAGAGAAGTGAGTGCACTGTAAGGAGGAGCCCATGCCTCCAAGTTCCTAGGCTATCTGCTTTGAATTGCGTGGCTGGATTTTATTATCCAAGTGGGGATTTAGTAGATATCATCCTTGCTAGCCTTAAGATTTGTAAGCGTGTCTGTGCATTCATACTGATTTAGATTAGATCATTTCTGTCTTACATGTGTGTATATGCATTTCAAATTTGCCAAACACATCTGAAACCAAAACAAACAAACCAAAAACAGAGAAAAATTCAAAATTTGCAAGAAAAAAAAATTGTCAAAAAAAATTCCAAAAAAACATATCCTGCGCATATGTCCCTTATTGTTGCGCATTTGTTCAAACTTCCCGCACATTCATCATAGTGAGTACTTGCACAGGTTTTTGAGATTTCAAGATTGCCTTTTTGGATACCCATTTCTGTCTTAATATAATTCTGGAAACACATTTGATCCTATCAGACCTTTGATCTTCAGTTTGACCATTTTCATCCTCTTGCTTTCATCCAATATTTTCTAAAACATTCCTAAATCTTCCAAATATACAGCCAAGTGTTGGGATACTACCTTGATTATCAGATTGTGGCTTTTGTGATTTTTCATCGTATCAGGATCTATCATCCTTCATCAAGACTTACCTAGGTCACTCTCTCTTGGTTCTCCTTTGTCATATCATAGTGAGATCTATACCTCCTATTGACTTAGATTATCAAGTTACCTTATCTAGCTCAACACTTTTGAATCTATTTCCTCCCATCTCTTCTATCTTCACATCTTCATCTATTTCATCTTTTATCTTTTATGGTTCAAACTGGATCTCAAAAATTTAGACAAACCCTTGATCCATAATTTGTAGGAAAAAATTATAATGATGAATCAATTTGAGAAATGAATCAATCCTATGGTGGAGAATAATTATCAAAATCAAGATCAAAATCTTCATACGGATCAAAATGACGAAGTGACCGAAGATGAAATTTTGCAAGCAACCCAAGATCCCATGTTCATAGAAACAATGCACTTAATTTTGAAGTGGGATAAAGAAGCATACTTCCTAAAACTAGCTCAATCAGGTGCTAAGCTTCCTCATAACTATGACACATCAACCTTGAGGGAGAATAAGGAAAAACAAAAGGATACATCATCTAACACGACATCATTACGATCAATTTTTCCATTTCTTTATGATGATGAGCCATATGTATCTTCATCTTCTTTGAAAAATGAAGCATTTAAATGCAACAAACCTATCTTGGATCAAGAGAAATGTCATGACCATTCTATTTTTTTTCAAGAGAATGAAGAGAAAGGTACAAATCTCAAGCAAGACCTAATATACAAACCTTTATCTAGCAAGGATTCTTCCATAGCCTTTACTCCTTTCATTGTTCATCCATCCCACAAAGCTTCACAACTATCCAAAATTCATCCATCAAAGATTGAGCCTAATGGTGATACTTTCCACGTTGACTATGTCTACCCTCAAGGGCTACCTTTAAAAGAAACCCAAGCTAACTTACATCTTTCTGCAAATTGTTTCCATGCTTCAAAGATCTTAGACCCTAAG
>MU224603.1:257940-273734 GCA_018584345.1 Thuja plicata
ATTGGAACAAAGTGGGTATTCAGAAACAAGATGAATGAAGATGGTACAGTAGTAAGAAACAAAGCAAGATTGGTATGCAAAGGATATGTGCAGAGAGAAGGAATAGACTACACTGATACATTTTCCCCTATGAGCAGACTAGAAGCCATTAAATTGTTTTTGGCATATGCTACATTCAAAGACTTTAAAATTTATCAAATGGATGTAAAATCAGCTTTTTTGAATGGTGATTTGAATGAAGAAGTCTACATTGAACATTCTGAAGGATTTAGTCTTTCAGATGAACCAGACATGGTATGCAAATTGAAGAAAGCACTCTATGGTCTTAAACATGCCCCAAGAGCTTGGTATGAGAGATTTGATGGTTATCTTACCAAGATTGGATTCAAGAAAGCAGTAGCAAATTATAACCTATTCACAAGGGAGACACCTAATGGATTACTATTAGTTGCCATATTTGTTGATGACATTATCTTTGGAGGTAATGATAAGCTCAGTACAATATTTGCAAAAGAAATGTAGAATGAATTCGAAATGAGTATAAATGGTCCTATAAAATACTTTTTGGGACTGAATATAAAACAAACAGATAAAGGTATATTCATTAATCAGTCAAAATATGTGAAGGAAATATTGAAGACCTTCCAGATGTAAGAATGTAAGCAAGTATGCACTCCCATGATAACAGGAAGAAAGCTTTCAAAGGATGATGATTCCATAGCAGTTGATAAAACATTGTACAAATCTATGATTGGTAAACTCATTTATCTAACTCAATCTAGGCCTGACATATCTAATGCTATTGGTATTGTTGGAAGATTTGTAGTTGAACCCAAGTAGAGTCACCTAGTTGAAATCAAGAGGATATTCAGATATATAAAGGGAACTATAGACTATGGTTTATGGTATCCTAAATCAGACAACGTAAAGATTCATGTGTATACAGATGCAGATTGGGTAGGTTGTATTGATGATAGGAAGAGAACTTTAGGAGGAGTAGTATTCCTTGGAGACAGGTCGGTTTCTTGGATAAGCAAGAAGCAGAATTGTATTTCTCAATCAATAGCAGAAGCTGAATATGTTGCAGCAGCACCAAATTTTTCAACCATGGTTTGGATCAAGAAGATGGTTAAAGACTTTGGCATTCAGGTTGATTATCCTATTGTTATTCATTGTGATAATACTAGCACTATCAACATGTCTAAGAACTCTGTGATGCATGCAAAGACAAAACACATAGAGATCAAGTACCATTTCTTAAGAGAAAAGGTTGCAAACAAAGAAGTTAAATTGGACTATGTGAACACCAAAGAACAGTTGGCAGATATTTTCACAAAACCGTTATCAAAGGATACTTTTGAGTATCTTAGGGAGAAGTTTGGAGTAATTCCCTCTCCTGAGTCTATTTAGAAGAAGCAAAAAGAACATCAGTCATTAAGTGACTGATGAATGGTTGACTACTCTACTTTTGGAGTAGTACCTATGCCTAAAGATCTATGGTGCCCTTTGCCATTTATGTCAAAGGGGGAGTATATAGTAAGGGGGAGTATGTACTAAGGGGGAGCATATGTTCTGGGGGAGTATATACATGGAACAAAAACATAGATAGAGGAATTGCAGCAGTTTAGAGAAATCTTTGATGAGGATATTGAGAATATTGTAAAAGAAAGAGGAAACCATGAACAAAGGATGTTGTTGATATCATATGTTTCCATCAATATCAAAGGGGGAGATTGTTGGAGATTTGATTCTGAGCAGTTGATTGATTGTATGTTTGTCATTGATGACAACATATAATACACAGTAGTAATTCTATATGTACTTATCAAAATGATGATATGAAGACTTGCGTGGATAGATACATGTTGTTGACATGTTTATTATGTTATGTTCATACACACAGATCTTGATATGATGTTTTAGTCAAGTTATGTAATTCTGTTATTAGCAGTTACAGTTCTGGTTGTGTAACTATTTAGGGCCGACGTATATCACATGTTTTTTGAGTTGCACCTATCTTCTATATATGCATGTGTATATTCATGATTAGTTATGACTTGATGCTATTAATCTAAAGGCGCCAAATGTGTTTCAAGAAGATTGCAAAGTTAGAGTTAATTTGGTGAGGCCGACTTAGTGAAGCATCGCGTCTATTCAGTTTATACTTGCGCGGTTGTAATAATGCTTGCGTGCTTAGTAGAGTTGAAAATAATGTTATGAAGAGTTGTCTTATAGGTCCCATGATCTCATACTTTGAGGAAGATACTTATAGAAAGTCAAAGGTGACATGATAAGTGTGAATGATACGAAAAGAGAAGAAAGATGTACATAGAAGATTATCAAAGTTGGTTCATTCATCAAGAATCTATGTGAAGAAGAAGTGAAAGATTGCAATACACTAGAACTGATCAAGATAGCAGGTCTACTCTATAGTTCATCATCAGATATAGTGCACATCTATTATACAGAAGGTTGTAGCCTTTACCATCAAGCAGTGATCTATTGGACAGTGAGTCCACCACCCCTAACAGGGTTATTTATAAAAGACTCCTAACAGGGTTCGACCCTTAACCAGGTCACTATACTTATTGCATTGTAAAGTACAACTCATAACAGGGTTGAGATATCTTCTAACAGGGATTACTATAAACAAGTATAATTCATTGTGGGTGCTAATTCCCACCAGGGTTTTTACCATTTGGTTTCCCCATAATCAAATTGTGTGTTGTGTACTATGTTATCTGATTAAGCATTTACTTTGCTGTATTTTGAAGTTAAAGAAGAAAAAGAATTAAAGTTATTGATAACTAATTCACCCCCCCTCTTAGTTATCCTTTGGGACTATTCTAAAGCTTTAGTATCTCTAGTCATATGATGTGAACAACCACTATCTATAACCCATTCAGATTTCTTTCTAATACGAGATACTAAGGCTTTTTTTTCATGTATAGGTTCATCATCCTTAATAGAAATAAATCTAATTTCATCATAGTCAACAACATCATCATCTGAAACACCCTCACTAGCACAATAACATTCCTTGTCTTATGCATACTTTGATTTGTAAAACTTAGGTTTATGTTTTGGGACCCTCGTAGGACATCAAGATGCAAAATGACCAATCTTGTTGCATGAAAAACATTTCAAAGGTAATTTGCCTTCAAATTCACCCTTACCTCTCTTTTCTCTTCTAGAAATCATGGCTACCAGTTCATCTAGCTTTCTTTCTTCCTCCTATATCTGTTCCCATTCATCATCATAGTCTCCAAGTTCTTCTCTCAAGTAACTATTGCTGGTGCTCACAATTCTAGATAATGTCTTTTTGTTTCTATGCACTGTTGCCTTGAATGCTGACTCAACTTTAGGTAAAAAAATCTCCCATCTCTACGGCCTAAAAGGTAGTTAACTTTCCAATCAACATCTCTCTATTGAAGTTCAGATTCAAAGGTATAATATCCTCTATAGATTGTACTTTAGTTCTGTATGCAGGTGTCATAGATCTGAGAATCTTCACAATCACTTCTTCCTCACTGTCAGTACTTCCAGAGTTTTTGATGCTAGTAACCACTTCATTAATTCTCTATGCATATTCTCTAATGTTCTCATGATATTTCATTTTCAATTATTCCATCTTTGTCTTCCAGTTTTATAGCTTCTCTTCTTTTGTAAACTTGTCTCCTTCATATAATGCTTCCAATCTTGTCCAAATTTCATGTGCAGGATCTAAATCTTTTACTTCTGTGAATTCACCTCTAGAAAGTGCACTGATCAATAATTCCCTTGTGACCATATTACATGTAAACAACTAATTTTCTTCTTCAGTAGCTTTATCCAATTCATCCTCAGTCTTTATGTTTTCCTTTCTTTTCGTGATCATCCAGTACTCAATTCCCAAACATAGCAAATGTGTTCTCATCTTGTTCTTCCAACTGTCAAAGTTTTCAGGATCAAATTTTGGACTATCCTTCCTATAGTAAGTCATCTTAAAGATCACCTCAAAATGTTAAGATTTCTCTCTAAGGACCAGTAGCTTTGATGCCAATTGTTAGGAATAACAATCCACAAGCAAAATTGAGGCGGGGGGGGGGGGGGGGGNGGTGAATCAGTTGTGATACAAATTATTAAAATTTAAACTTTATAAACCAAATCCATAATTCAAATGATAACACAACAAATAACAACATAATAACACAATCCTATTTTGTCAAGGAGACCCTGTTAAAGGTAAAACCCCAGTGGGAATTAACACCCAAAAATAATTTACTGAGAGTATAGTATCCCTATTAAAAGATTTAGCCCTATTAGGAGCTTGTTACAAAATTACAGTACACAGTCCCTGTTAAAGGATAGACCCTATTAGGAGTCAAGAGTAATAGTGGGCTCATTTCCTAGGCACACTTCCCAAAGAAAGTTAAAGCCACCCTCAAGGATTAACAATTCGAACAAGTGTATCTAATAAATATACAATCCAGTGAACTGTCTGATAGAAACTGTCTTTGCTTGGTCATTTCCAATGAAGTATTACAATCACAAATTCTGCTCTACATCCAACAGCTAATCAAGCTTCATAGCTTCCACACTTCCTTATCTTCAATTACCTTTTCATCATTCCACTATCGCATCTTTCAAAAGAAAAGATCTCTCATATATACCCAATTAGAATAATTGATTAGGTCAGCCAATTAAGCTTTCCCAATATAAAAATAATTATTTAACCCCTTTCTAAGATACACAAGGTACCTAAAACAAGTAAACATAAATTACAATACATCAGATATACTCCAAGATCTGCATTCCATGCTCGCAATCTACAATACACACTAAATCTCTGAAGTCGGCCACAAATAGGTCTTCTCCAGAATACACACCGAAGATGACGTCACCAAAAATCATACAAATTTCTATAAAAAAAAAGTTCCTAAATGTTTCCTCTGTCATCCCTTAATCTCGTATACCCTGAATCATCATCACCTGTAAGATATATCCAAAACACAGAGACTCACTCTGTCAAGCATCACTGTTATATTCTAGAAACTAGTCTTCATTAAAACATCTGTAACATCATCAATATACAATATTAAGCCAAGCGACCTTAGGAATAAGGTCATCAAACATTCTTCTTCATATCCTCATATTTTCTTGTTCGGATTTATCTGTACAGTATCCGTACACTTCTGTTAGTCATCATCTAATAGTAATAACCAGTCTGTTCTCTCCACAAAAACATATGTTGACATCGGTCACAAAAAATGAATGCCAACAACATCAGTAGTACCCAATTATGATATCATCCAACAAGACCAAATAAATTATTTTCCAAGAATATCATTTGGAGCATAAAAATTAGTAAAGAGAAGAGTCTCACTAGATTATAGACTTGAAACAACCAAAAAAATAGAAGACCTACTAGAGATCCACCAAAGTGGGACAATTTTATGTGGGTCCCAAAGGAAAGCTACACCACTTGAACTTCCCTAAGCCCTAATGTGCTTGTAATGACCTTGAGCCCAAATTTTGGAGGCCCTATTTAGCATACCAACGATAACAAATTTAGTTTTCTGAATAAAACCATATCAAGAGAATAATAACCACTCAATTATTGAATATACTTTTATCTAGGGATGTTATTCAACTCACTTACATTCTATCAAATCATGATCATGTTTGGGAGTGAGAGAATGAGACATAATAGTTTTCACCAACCTTTAATCCACCAATATCTTAGTATTCAACTTTACTTTTTTTTAATCCTTCTTGTGGCCCACCATAGGGACTCTCTTTGGAGCACCATTTTTAAGGGAATTTTGTTGCAAGCCTAAAGAAGATGAGACCACATTTAATTTTCTAGAATCTACAAAAATTTTCAACATGGACAGTAAGGTCATGGTTGAGCCATAATTCTTTTGTTTACACTCACTTGGCACCAGCTCACTAGGATCCAAAAGAGGTTGGTTATTGTTCATCTAGGCATCCTCCAACCCTCATGTGGAAAAATATGACTATCATTCTTTCTAATATTTGAGAGAATAATTTCCAATGAACCATCACAAGAAAGAAGATCTATAGTAAGCCCTCTTTTGAGATAAATCTTCTAGGAAATCAAAATGTTTAAAGATTTCTTCCCTTTGTCTATTATGCAATGTTCTCTTTTGGTTTCTCCCATATTTATGAGCCTTTACAAAGATAAAGCAATCCTTATCATCCATCTCTTCTGACATAGTAGCTTTCCCCTTGTTAGCCTTAGGAGTAGGATTAATAGGTAAATTAAATAGATAAAATTCATGATTGAATGCAGGGAACTTATTTTGTAGATGCACATAATCATGACAAATCCAAAATTAAAAAGGAAGAGCTTGATAATTGTTAGAAAATGTCTCTTAACCTTGTTGCAGGTTTGAGAAGAATGAGAAGCTGGATGAGTTATTAATGTTGTTATTGAAACTGACATGTCTTTGTTTTCATTAGTGATTGGTTAATGTAGATTTTATTGAGCTTTTCATGCAGTAGTGATGAAATATATGTTCCAAAATTTATATATATATTGAAAATGTATTCATGCAATTTGGATATGTTGTTAAGCATTGTTTATAGGTATTTGGTTCAAGATTTTCTTCTTCAAATTGTACTTTAATGGAATTGGTGTTCACCAATGTTTGACAATGTTTGGTAGAGTTTCCTATGAGAAATAAATGCTCCACATTTATCCACTTGTTGGTTTTTGGTATTGTGGAGTTGGAATTTCACTTATAATGTTTGTATCTTCATGCAATTTAGATTGCATAAGTTTTTGTGTTTTGGAGGCATGCACTCAAAGTTTGATGGTGTTTACTCTAGGTTTGTCCGACCTCGGGTGTTTACACTTTCCTCATAAAAAAGATCCAATGAATATAAATTGAAGAGTAATGTGTATTTTGTATATTTTGGTCCTAGTCAATATGTGGTATGGTTGAATTTTCATTCCTTTCCATCGTGGGAATGCTTAAGTTCCAACCTAATTTAAATTATGTTTGGTTAAGATTATTAGCCAACCTTGGATAATTTTGGAAGTATGAGGATCGTATAAATAAAGGATAAATTGTTGAGGGAGTAAGTGTGATGAGGAGTGGTGAAAGAGAATCTATCTCCCTGTATGCATGGATATGAGCTAGTACAAAGTGTTGTGATATGCAATGTGGAATTTCATGTGTTAGCTGATATGCAATGTGGAATCTATTCTTCTTCATTTGGGCAGTGAGCCTTCTTCTAGGTAGTGATCCCTCTAGACATGAGCCTTTTCTTGTTGAGAACATTCTTTGTAAAAATAACCTTAATTGGCATCACCATAACAGATGTTTATAAATCTGAGAATTAATATTCTCCACAATTTTTTCCTTAATAGGGTTTTCCATGATGTACAATATGAAATAGGAAGTAATGCAAATAGGGTAGAATACCTCTCCTTTTAAAGATTGCACATTTGGAAGGAAGATGCAACAATAGGCTCAATTGGTGACTCAAGCGCTAAATGGGACAATGATCCTTCACTAAATATGGAAAATAGAAATTGGAAATGATAATAAATTAAGAAATTCATATTAGGAAAGATTTAAATGCACTTAAAAATAAAATAGGAAACAAGCTACTTCAGATCTGAATACCTGACACACAGAGTCCCAAAAGTACCTGTATCAAATTTTCTAAGATCCCAACACTGTAACCAACCTTCCTATAAAATATGAGCCTATTGTTTATGGTATATAATGGCCAAGTTGATTTTTACTTAGATATAGACCGACTGTGTCAGGATTTTGCCCAAAAATTTCAGGGATGCTCTGACTGTTCCCAGTTTTCCCAAAAAAGTTTTGACATCTTTGTAGACCATTCTTGAATAAATAAAAATGGGGATGAAAGTTGGGAAAAAGGTTTTTCCTTGGGTGAAACCATTTTTAGGCATCAACCTTGAAAATTTAATGAAATTGCTTAAAGAAAAGATGAAATTTAGAATTGATTCTACCTTACTGAAATCCATCTTTAGACCATCCTATGATATCACAAAGCCAAGAATTACAAGCTCTTCCTGCAAGAACACACATTTTCCAAGTTTATCTTCAACCGCTCTTCATGAAGTTTCTTCAAAGCCAAATTGAAATGTCTTAGGTGCTCATCTTTGTCCTTAATAAAGATCAACATATCATCTAGGTATACCGCAACAAAATTGTTAATGTAAGGCTTCAATACTTCATTCATAAGCCTCATAAAAGTGCTAGGGGCATTGGAGAGTCCAAAAGACATTACTAGCCACTCAAAAAGTTCCTATGTTGTCTTCTACTCATCTCCTTCTCTTAGCCTTGTCTGGTGGTAGCCACTCTTTAAATATACCTTTGAGTAGTACTTTTCCCCTCCTAGGCAATCCAATAGGTCTTCTATCCTAGGCATAAAAAACCTATACATTATGGTGATTTTGTTTATATCTCGAGAGTCTGTAAAAAGTTTCCATGTCCCTTCTTTCTTGGGAGGTAACACTATATGGACTACACATAGGCTGATACTCTTCCTTATGAACCCTTTGGTTATCAATTCTTCAATCTATTTTGCAATAGCCTTGTTATGCTCTAGAGTCATTTTATAGGCTGCTTTGTTCGATAAGGTTTCACTTGGGATTATGTCTATAAAATTAATGACATATCTTTGGGGTGATAAAGTCTCTGAAACACTGTTTGCAACTATCCCCTTATATTTGTCCAACAGGTCTTTCACTTCTTTAGGACCTACACTCCTTTTCTACACCTTTTCTTTAGGTTTTTCCTGTAGGTGTTTCTTTCGATCTCACAACTAATGCAAAGAAGGGTGTTCCTTTTTCTTTTAGGGATTTCATGAACTCCTTTTCCCCTACAAGCATTACACTGGTAACTACATGTTGTTCCTTTCCATCATTAGGGAGTGGGGACATAGTGTAGCTTATCCCATTCTTAGTCACATAATATATGTTTTTTCTCCCATCATGTTTTGCATCTACATCATACTTCTAGGGTCTACCTAGAAGTAAATGATAGGCATCCATCTCTTCTACATCACATAGGATCTTATCTTTATACTCCCCTATGGTGAACTCTACCCAAACTTTCTCACTGATTAGGGCTTGTTGTTCCTTATTCAACCATGAGACTCTACAGGGATAAGGGTGAGGGATCTTTTTGAAGTTTAAGTTTATCAACCATTTCTTTAGAAGCCAAATTATCTGTGGAACCAGAATCTACTATAACTTTACTGATAGTAATAACTGAGAGGGGGGGGGGGGGGGAATCAGNTAATAACTGAGAGGGGGGGGGGGGGTGAATCAGTGGCCTCAAAAATTTATCCTTTAATTCCTAACCACCAATCAAATAAACCTTAAATTATTAAGTCCCTACAAGATGCATGCCATGAAATACTTATAATGATTAACTGTTTGTCAGTTTTCCTTGTCTATCCTTATTCTCTTTGATTACTGATATGCAGTATAACTATTTACCGAAATATTGTAAATAATTAGAGTATACCGATATATCCAAAAATGCATATGTGAAATGTAAAATAGTAAAGTAATAAACCATATACACAACACTTGGAATTTAACGTGGAAACCCTGTTGAGGGAAAAAACCATTGGGACCAGTACCCCAAATTTACACTCTTTTTAAGTGAGCCTGTTAAGAGCCAACCCTATTAAAGGTTACAAACACACTGTTAGGTGTGACCTTGTTAGAGGATTTTATACATATAGGTTGTCACTTAGTATCGGGAAACTTAGTTTGCTACCATCCTTAAATCAACCTCTTTTTTAGACTGTCAATAGGCTTTAGGCAAATCTAGTGCCAATTTCATGAATCAACCTTTTTGGCACTCCTTGGGATGTACCTCAATATATAGAAGACTATTAAGTCCCGCTCTATTAAGAGACTTGATGCTTCAATGGTTAAACTGAAACAAAATGACCTATTTCTAATGCAACTTGAATTGCAAATTTTCAGATCTATTTAAGTACATTACCTCTCTGATCAATATATCAATTCAATTCTTTGTGCTCCACACTTTCTGCTCTATGATGGTGTGCTCACTATTTGTCAGTGTCTGTAGAATTCTTTATCTCTCCCTTAGCTTGATTGATCAAGACTGTATGAAGTTATCCTTCATCAGTTTCTCTTCAGCATCTTCTTTCGATTCACTCCCCTTAATCCCTTTTCGGTGAATGTCATTTTAAAATGAATTAAGCTTGTCTCTTATATAGACATGATATTCCTTAATTCTTGATTCTCAATTCTTGATTCTTGGCGTGAAAAATAATCCAGCCAATTTGATTTAAATCACAACTCTTGATTTATCTCATAGTTATCTTCTTTCCAACTGTACAAATCAGCTTTAAATCAATCACTTAACTCTTGTTGAATAAAACAAAGAAAACAACCAGTTGAGTCTATCTTTAGCTCTTGCCAGCTAGATATTTTTTCATTTTCTGAACTCTCTGTTCTTTTGGTGAACTCTTCAATTAGTCATTGGTTACAACTGCTAGTTTTGTCAGTGTGACTCTAGCTAGCTTTGGGATCTTTGTCCGTCGGGCATCATTGAATTTTACTTGTCGGGTAACTCTATTTTCATCTCTTCGGGCAACCTGTGGTTTTGCTTCGTCGGGCAACATTGTCTTCAACTCATTGGGTATCACTATGACTTTTCTTCTTTGGACTTACCGATGGTGTGCACCCCATCGGTGTTGTCTATCACTTAGTGAATACTTGACTTTTATGCATTGCAGAAATCATAACCTTTGTTCCATTGATTCTCTAAAGTCTTTGGCATTATGTACATGACTGTACAGATTATATCAAGTTGACATCAATGAAAATACAAACCATTAACTAATTTAATGCCTTACATTATCCTCAACTTGAAATTATCAAACATTCAATTAGTTATATGTCATCAATCTCTCCCTTTGGCATTGATGGCAACAAAACTTATATTATCACACTATACTATTTCTAATACAATATGAAATACAATTGTTGAGATTCATCAAACTACCAATCTTTGTTTGATAACTGATAAATGTCTGAACTTCGATAAGCTCTATTTTACCTTAGATTTGATTCTTGCAACTTTCTTCTTTCTAATGTGTTGAATCTCCTCTGGTGTCAATTTCTCTCCTTCTGTCTGTTCTTGTGTTTTGATGTCTTTTCCTCTTTTCAGCAACTTTCTCTTTGTGTAATATTTCATACAATTTTCTCTCCCTTAGGATATAATCTCTCCCTATTGGAGTGATCTGATAGTGGATAATCTCTCTTCTTTTTCTCAGAAGAATGTGATAATATGGATAATCTCTCTCCCTTTGACAACAATGCCAATCAAATATTGAAACAGTGTCTGTTGCTACTTGTTTCAGATATCTGACATTCATGTCAAGTACTATTTTCCTCTTAGCCATAATATATTCCTTGAATTTCCCTTATCCATCAGCAATACAACATTATGCTCTGGTGCTTGGTTCTGATATATACCTGTCTGTATATATATGTAGCTTTGAAGTTCTCTTTTTTCTTGCATCAACATTTCTGATATTTTGATAATATATAGGCTGATGCAACCTTTAGTCTGTTATTGACTAGTAGACAAGGGTTTGACCCCTAGTCTCTTTCTTAGGTACTCAAATGTATCTTTGGGCAGTGGCTTGGTGAAGATATCGACCAACTATTCTTTTGATTGCACATACTCAAGTACATTACCTCTCTGATCTATTTAAGTACATTACCTCTCTGATCAATGTATCAATTCAATTCTTTGTGATCCACACTTTCTGCTCTGTGATGTTGTGCTTCACTGTTTGTCGATGTCTACAGAATTCTTTAGCTCTCCTTCAGCTTGATTGATCAGGACTGTATGAAGTTATTCTTCATTATTTTCTCTTTATCATCCTCTTTCTATTCACTCCCCTTAATCCCCTTTTCATGTGATACAAAAATGGATAAAGCTTGTCTCTTATATAGACATGATATTCATTGTTTCTTAATTCTTGGCATGAAAAACAATCCAACCAATTTGATTTAAAGCATAACTCTTGATTTATCTAGTATTTATCTTCTTTCCAACTGTACAAATCTTCTTTAAATCAATCACTTAACTCTAGTTGAATAAAATGAAGAAAACAACTAGTTAAGTCTATCTTTAGCTCTTGCCAGCTAGATATTTTGTTTTTTTCTGAACTCTCTATTCCGTCGGTCAACTCTATTGTTAGTTGTCAGTGATAACTGACAGTTCCATCAGTGTGACTCCAGTTAGATTTGAGATCTTCGTCCGTCGGGCATCATTGGATTTTTACTCGTCAGGAAACTTTGTTTTCATCTCGTCGGGCATCCTGTGGTTTTTCTTTGTCGGGCAACACTGTCTTCTACTCGTCAGGTATCACTATGACTTTTCTTCTTTACCTTTACCGATGGTGTGCACTCTATCGGTGTTATCTGTCACTTAGTGAATACTTGACTTTTATGCATTGTTGAAAGCATAACCTTTGTTCCATTGATTCTCTAAATTCTTTGGCATTATGTACATGATCATTCAGATGATATTAAGTTGACATCAATGACAATACAAACCATTAACTGATTTAATGCCTTGCATTATCTTCAACTTAACATTATCAAACATTCAATCAGTTACATGTCATCAATCTATCCCTTTGGCATTGATGGAAACATACTATATTATCACACTATACTATTTCTAATACAATATGAAATACAACAGTTGAGATTCATCAAACTACCAATCTTTTTATTCTGATAATTGATAAATGTCCTATCTTTGGTAAGCTCTATTTTAGCAGATTTGATTCTTGTAGCTCTGTGTCTTTTGATGTGTTGAGTCCTCTTCTTGTGTCAATTTCTCTCCTTTGATTGTTCTCTCTTTTGTGATGTCTTTTTCTCTTTTCAGCAACTCTCCCTTAGTGTAATATTTCATACAACTTTCTCTCCCTTAGGATATAATCTCTCCCTATTGGAGTAATCTGATAATGAATAATCTCTCTCCCCTTTTCAGAAGAATGTGATAATATGGATAATCTCTCTCCCTTTGACAACAATGATAAACAAATATCTCATAGATATCTAACATTCATGTCAAACAACCTTTTCTCTCCATCCATAATATATTCCTTGAATTTCCCTTATCCATCAGCAATACAACAATATTCTCTGGTGCTCGGTTATGGTATATACCTGTCTGTATATAGATGTATCTTTGAAGTTCATCTCTTTGCTTGCATCAACATGAATGATATTATGATAATATGTAGGTTGGTGCAGCCTTCAGTCATATTACTGACTGGTAGACAAGGGTTTGACCCCTAGTCTTTTTCTCAAGTACTCAAATGTATCCTTGGGCAGTGGCTTGGTGAAGATACCAGCTAATTGTTTTTTTGATTGCACATACTCAAGTATCACCTCTTTTTCTTGAACTTGTTCTCTCAAATAATGATACTTGATTGAAATGTGTTTAGTCTTTGCATGCATGACTGGATTCTTAAAAATGTTTATTGCACTGGTGTTATCATAATAGATAATCACTGGTTCTAAGATCTTCATATGCATGCCTTCCAGCAGTTGTTTGATCCATGCAATATTTGAGCAATTTGCAGCAGCAACAACATACTCTGCTTCTGCAGTAGACTAAGAGATGCATCCCTTCTTCTTACTGATCCATGTGACAAGTCTGTCACCCATAAAGAATGCTCCTCCAATTGTGCTCTTTCTGTCATCAAGATTTCTAGCCCAATCAGCATCGGTAAACGCCTTTAGTTCAAATTTTCCTTCTCTTCTATACCATAAGATAAATTCCTCAGTATTCTTCAGATATCTTAGGATTCTTTTTGTAGCAGTCATATGTGATTACCTAGGGTTAGCAGAAAATATAGCAACAATTCCTATTGCATGTGCAATATCTGGTCTAGTGTGTACAACATACATGAGTTTTACAATCATTGATCTATACAAATTCTAATTTACCTTTGTTGTTTTTTCCTCCTTTGTTAACTTACTTCTAGTAGCCATCGGTGTTCCAACTGGTTTGGATTCTTCCATCTTGAATATCTTCAGGACCTCTTTGATGTATTTGGACTGAGTAATGAAAATACCTTCACTTTGTTGAATGATCTGTAGACCAAGAAAGAAATTGATCTCTCCAAACATAGACATCTCAAATTATTTTCTCATCTCATCAGAAAATGATTTGCATAGCATATCATTGCCTCCAAATATGATGTCATTAGCAAGTATTTTAGGAATCAAAGTGTTAGCATCAGTATCTTCTTTTAAATAAAGATTGCCATTTTCACTAGTCCTTATGAATCCAATAGTTATTAGATAGGAATGAAGTCATTCATACCAGGCTCTTGGAGCTTTTTTTAATCCATACAAGACTTTGTGAAGTCTACATACCATGTTCCTCTTGTCTGGATCTACAAACCATTCTGGTTGCTCAATGTATACCTCTTCTTCAAGTATTCCATTTAGGAATGCTGACTTGAAATCCATTTGATATACTTTAAATCCTTTGTATGTAGCATAAGCAAGTAGTATTATCACTCCTTCTATCTTAGAAATAGGTGCAAAAGTCTCACCATAGTCTATACCTTCCTCTTGTGCATACCCTTTGCATACTAGTCTTGCTTTGTTCCTTGTGACTTCTCCATTCTCATTCAACTTATTTTTGAATATCCATTTTGTACCAATGACATTCTTGTCATCTAGTCTTGGCACAAGTGACCATGTTTTGTTCTTCTCAATCTACTCAATCTCATCATTCATAGCACTTATCCATTCCTCATTGTCTAGTGCAACATTGACAGATTTTGGCTCAAACTCACAAATTAAGCAACTTGAGTTTACAGACTTACTTCTTGTTCTTGTACCAGCTTTCTTATCTCCTATGATCTAGACCTCTAGATGGTTGTTCCTTACATATCTTGAAAGTACAAGTACAGTCCTTTATCTATTAGCTTGATCATTATTTTGATCTTCATTTTGTTCTTCATCACCTTGCACATTTTCTTGATCATTATCCTGACCGTCGGTATTTATAGCTTGATGTACTGGAGTAGTGATTTGCAGCTCAGGTGCACTACATTGTTGGTAGGGTAGAGTGTTAGGTATCTCGTTGTAAGTGATCTTATTGTATTCCTTTGGTTCTTTAGTTATTTCTTGTTCAATCTTCTTTGCAAATTCATCTATCTTTACATTTGTACTTTCAATAATTTTGTTAGAGGCTTTATTTAGACATTTGTAAGCCTTTCTCTTGGTAGAAGACCCTATAAAAAATCCTTCATCACTCTTGGAGTCAAGTTTTCCATTTCTATCATCTTTTAAGATATAACATTGACTGCCAAAAATTTTAAAATAACTCACATTGGGTGTGTATCCATACCATAGCTCATAAGGTGTCTTCTTGGTGTCTTTCTTTAGTTGTACTCTATTTAGTGTGTAAACAGTAGTGCTGACAGCTTCTCTCTAGAATATTTTGGTGATTCCTTTTTCTATCATCAGTGTTCTAGCATAGTCAACTATTGATCTATTCCTTCTTTCAGCAATCCCATTTTGCTATGATGTTCTTGGTGCAGAAACCTATCTTTTTATACCATGCTCATTATAAAAGTTAGTGAATTCATTTGATATAAACTCACCTCCTCTATCTGATCTCAAAAATTTTAGATCCTTACCACTTTGTTTCTCTACCAAAGCCTTATACCATTTAAACATCTTGAATGCTTCAGATTTATCTTTTAGAAACATGACT
>MU224603.1:277308-351701 GCA_018584345.1 Thuja plicata
AGATGCTGATGAAGTCTCAATCTGAAGAGTGGGACCTGTGAGACAAGCCTCTGATCCATCAGAACATGTAAGGGTGTCTAAATACTCAAGCTCTTCTAAAGTATCATGATCAAAGGGTGTATTCTCTTTCCAAGAAATGGGTATGAGACAATCTGAAGCAGGATCCTCTGGGAGTGGAGAGAGATTAGGGTCTCCATAGATCTCCCAAAGACGTGTCCAAAGATGGTGAGGACAATCAATGTCCGATATAGCCAACACAGTGGCATGATCAACACTAGACACTATAAGTTCTGCTATGTGTTCTCTAATAAAACCCCATGCTATTTTTCCCTCTGAAGTGGCTGGTTCAGGTATGAGATCATATAAATAAGGCAAAAAATTAAGCCACCTACAATGTGTAAGTATACCCTTTGCCCATGACTCATAATTACCCCGTTCCAAACTAACAACTGAAGGGTGAGTAGAAAAACCCATGATAGCACTTCTAAAAAGTAAAACAAACTGAGAAATCAAACCTTATTCCATTTAGAGCAAAACCTGGCGCAAGAAGGAGGGAAAAAGAAGCTGAAACTTTGATGCTAAAAATAGGAACTCAAACTGCCAAATCAGAAAATAAGACCTACACCATTGCATCCGTCTCGGAAACAACTTTCCGGTGATATTTTGTTTTCCGAAAAAGGATGCCGTATGCCCAAGATATGGGCAAAAAACCGCGGGTACCCCTGAAACATACCCTCTCTGCAAAAAACCAGTCACGTGCATAAACTTGACGCCCATATGGACGTCAAGGCCTGTCGGAGCGGTGCCACCGGCAGTGGTGGTGGCTGGGCGGCTCCCAGGTGGCCCGCGGGCGGAGCTGTGGCCGGGCGGCGCAGGGGCGGCGCAGCCGGCGGAGGTGGCGGCCGAGCGCGGAGGAGGCGGCGGGCGGGCCGGGCGTAGGCGGCGTCGGAGCGGCCGGGTGGCGGCGGCGGGCCCGGGCGGTGGAGGGGCGGCCGGAGGGTGGCGCTCTCTGGCAGCGCCCGAAAAATCCTTAAAAAAGCATTTTTTTAAATTTTTTTCGAGTTTTTTTCTCAATTTTCGAGCCGTACGGCCCTCGTAGGCTCGAAATTTTTTCCCTGTGCTCACGGAGGCTAATCTGGTCGAACTTTATGTGATTTTGACTCTCCCGGGCCTTCTGAGCGTAATGGTGACGTCCGTTTCTACTCAATCTGCTCCAGAAGTTTGTGCCTCCTTCAAAGTGACAGAAAAACTCTAGAAAACCCAAGAGAGGCTATGACTGACTTCTTCGAATCGCGGCTTCAAATATCTTCAAACCAGACAGCAGCAGGGCGACTCTGATACCATGTAGGATTTTGCAAACATGAAAATCCACAGACCCTGAATACACCTGCATGCAAGAACCTGATACAAGGAAGAAGCAAAAAATGAAAAAGCTGAAGAACTTAGAAGTTGCTCAGAAAATGAGAGCGAAATTATAATCTGAATTCATTGAAAAGCATTACAATGTTCAGCCTATAAAGGTGAACAAACTCTAAAAACTAAAAGCTAGGTTGCGCAATATAATTAATATAAAGTATTAATTATATGCACCTAAGAGAAAGCATAAGCCGAAAAAGAGTAAACTGATTACTCTAACAATGATATTCCTTAATTATTGATTCTTGGTGTGAAAAACAATCTAGCCAATTTGATTTAAAGCATAACTCCTGATTTATCTCATAGTTATCTTCTTTCCAATTGTACAAATCAGCTTTAAATCAACCACTTAACTCTGGTCGAATAAAATAAAGAAAGCAACCAGTTAAGTCTATCTTTAGCTCTTGCCAGCTAGATATTTTGTCATTTTCTGAACTCTTTGTTCTATTGGTCAACTCTTTAGTTAGTCATCAGTTACAATTTCTAGTTCTGTCATTGTGACTCTAGTTAGCTTTGGGATCTCCATCCGTCAGGCATCATTGAATTTTACTTGTCGGTTAACTCTATTTTCAGCTCATTGGGCAACCTATGGTTTTGCTTCATCAGGCAACACTATCTTCAGCTCGTTGGGTACCACCATGAATTTTCTTCTTTGGCTTTACCAATGGTGTGCACTCCATCGCTATTGTCTGTCACTTAGTGAATACTTGACTTTTATGCATTGTAAAAAGCATAACCTTTGTTCCATTGATTCTCTGAAGTCTTTGGCATTATGTACATGACCGTACAAATTATATCAAGTTGACATCAATGACAATACAAACCATTAACTAATTTAATGCCTTGTATTATCTTCAACTTGACATTATCAAACATTCAATCAGTTATATGTCATCATTTACATAACTTACTATTCACCTTGCAAGTGGTCTTGAACAATGTCTTCCTTTGTGGTGGCCCCTTGGTTGTGGGAACCTTCAAGAGTGTTCTATGAAACATCAGACACTCACCTTGCTCAGGGTCTGCAGGTCTAGATGTTGTTGTGTTCTATGAGGACACACTGTGACTGTCATCTTCTTTAGTTAAATGCACTCTTCATTCTCCCCCTTTCTTATTAGTACCAAGCTTTTGAGGGCACCAAAATGATTGATGTCCAACTTGATTGCAAGTAAAACATCTGCCTGTGAATACACTTGGTCCTCTGACCCTAAATCTTCCTCTACTATTAGATCTTCTCCCTCTGAAACTGCCTCTGTGATTTGTTTCACCACCTTGGTCTTGATTTCTTGTCTCTCCTTGAGGTCTTGGATATGTTCCTCTTCCTCCAAATTTGTCCCTTCCTTTGAAGTCTCCTCCTCTTCCTCTACTATGCTGCTCTCCCCTCCTTTGTGTTTCTCCTCAATTTTAAGTGCCATTTGAAAACATTTATGTACTATCTCCAGATTAAACAAACTCAGTTCATCTTGAATGCTATACTTGAGTCCATTCAAGTATCTTGCCAACTTCTACTTCTCATTCTCAAGAATCTTTTCCTTAAGAGACATTTTATGAAACTTTTCTATGTAAGAGCTTACATCCGAGTCCTTTTGCTTCATATTTTGTAATTTATTGTGCAACATCACCTCATAGTCTTCAAGTAAATTTTTTTTCTTTACCTCTATAACCATCCTCTTCTATGTAGAGATGGGATTATTTTCTTCTTCTATCCTTTCATTCTGAAGGAAATTCCACCAACTAAGGGCTAGGCCCTTCATCCTTGATTTTTCTATCTTCACTCTTTGACTTCCCCAAATTTAATCACACTCAAAATGATTCTCAAGTGCCTCCAACCAATCCATGTATTCATCTAGACTCAACTTACAATAAAATATAGGTAGGCCCATTCTCTCTTTCTTCCCTACCCTTTCAAGGGCTTCCAAGAAAGTCTCTATTTTGCAGGTATTCCATCCTACCCAAGGTTGTCTTCTTCTTCTTCTTCATCATCATCATTAGAGTCTTCTTCTTCTTCTTCATCATCATCATTAGAGTCTTCTTCTTCTTCTTCTTCATCAGAGTCTTCTCCTCCCTTATTCATTTTACCCTTCAACTTTTCCAATTCTCTTTTCATAGCCCTATTCTCGGCTCTTACTACCTTACTTTTTGCCATTTTTTCCTTCACTAGTTTTTCCAATTCCACATTGGTCATCCTCGCAGGGACTTCTCTTTCTCCTTCTTCTCCTTCTGACATCCTAACTTTACTTCCTTTCCCAATATAATCTTATGTGCTTTGATACCACTTGATGTAGAGCTTGGCAATCATAAGCATTATATATGAGCCCTTTGTTCTTTTAGGACTCCAAGATATCAATCCTACAATCCCACCTTCTTCAATTTAAGAAAAATACTTGGTGACGCAGGTAACAATGAACTATTGAGCAACTAGAATAACCACTGAGCACACTCAGTGAAGCCAACCAAGCATAGTAATTGAGTTCAACTAAGAACTTTCTTATTTACCAAGCACTGAGAGGTTTCTGAATCATAACTTCCTTTTCTTATTAATGACTTGGAAAACTACTTCCAATGATCATAACCAACTTTTTAATGGTTATGACTGTTGGGACACAAACTGGCAACCGCTCGGTAACTTGTTAACAATAATTAGTTACCAATCTTGCAAGTTTAGTTTTTAGACAAACTCCTAGACTTAACACTAATGTTCGTTGGTCTAAGGAGACCCAAGGATTATAAAATACATTGGGACCCTTGGTATTACAAAAATGGTCCAAACAAACATCATTGGTTTGATCCTAAGGATTCGACATTATTACATCAAATGAAACCCTTGGGGTGCTTTGCACCACTCCTCCCATTTATTCATCTCTTTAGCTGACTGATAAGTTTATGAATTCTCCAAAGGACCAAATTTTCATTTGTATTCGATTATTTGATTTTAGCATTTTCCTGTTTCAAACCCTAATCCATTTTATCATCCAGAGTTTTCTACTAAGCCATTATCTCATCAAACTTGACAATATTTTTCTTCAATTTGTCTTTCTCATTCTTTTTTCTTTCCAGATTTGATCTCAAATTCACTACCTCTTCTTCTTATTTCTGACATTCACTTATCTTATCATTAATTATTCCATTCATAAATTCCTTAGTCTTTTTTTCTTCCTCAACTTGTACCTTCATATCAACAATCAATTCATTTTATTGTTTTAAATTCTTTACTAACCTTCTTATATATGTATTTGAATTTATTGATATGTTTCTTTAGCTTTTTGATGCACTCATTTGCTTCCTTGACATTTTCCTTCAAACATATATTTTCACATTCAACATTTTTCAAAATATTGAAGTGAAGTCTACAATTCTTCATCCATATGAATTTATTTATCATCTTTTATAGAAGCCATTTTCTCAACCTCCAAGATCACCCTAAACTGGTTAAGTTGAAATCAAGGGACTAGGCTCTGAACCAATTGTTGAACAACCAAAATACTAAGAGGGGGAAGAGATGAATTAGTATTCCCTAAAATATCAAAAATTTACTCTTTCACACATCCACATAAACTTTACTTATTTTCATCAGAAGGAAAAACCTAGTCAACAAAGCAACTAAAGTAGAAACATCATACACATGAAGACACTTGATTTTTATCATGTAAACTTGATGTAGTCAAAGTTGGCCAAAGAGATCACATTCTCCAAGAATGAAGAAAATGTGTTACAACATATAGGTTAGGACCTAAATCTATAATAAATCTTCCAAATATGAATTAAATGTCATGTGATTGCACAAGGAGGTCAACCATGAATGTAGGAACAATGAACAATGTACCATTAAGCTTCACTGATTTTGAAATAGCTTCATAAGATCAGAAAACCCAATCTGACCTTTAGAATAGGAAGAAAAAATAGGACTGGACAAAAACTGAATCTCCATCTACAAGGAATAGATCGGGATGCAAACCGGATTAACCATGATGTCTAGAATACATCATCAAGATTGCATTTAAGGAACCAACTGGTAGGATTGCTGCACAAAACACATAAACTAACTAATAGGAACATAACTAAAAGGAAAATATTTTAAGGTGATGCAGGATTTCCAACGACCCAAGGATGCTCCTACATCATACACCCCTGGTGAGAAGAAAATGTTCCATAAGAGAAACTTATGAAAATTTGACAGGATGTGGGACATATATCCCACACTCATTCTTGTTCCAAATATCCTCTTTATCTGCAACTCTCTATCTCTATACCTCTTCCCAATCCTCTATAAGGTCTATCCACTTACTCCATTTTTCACTTACTCTATCATATCTCACATCAACATCAGGGCTCCGACCATTTCCTCTTTCCCTTTTCATAATTGATTTACCTTTTTTACAAATATTCATCTGATCAAAAACCAAGGTCTTCTACTACTGCACTCCACCCTTCTAATAGTCTGATACCAAATGCCCCTTAGATTTTCCTTCAAGATCCTTCTTCCGATCCGTACTGACTTCTGTATTCTACTTCTCTAAACAGTAACTCTTCACCATGCTCAAATTCCTTCCACTTCTTCCTTCCTTCTCCTTTAAAGGAACCAAAGTTAAATTCTTCCCATCCTTCACTATTGCAACCAAGTTTCTTCTGCAATGATGGATAACTCACCTATAAAATTTCCAAGGTCTACCCAATATAACATGAAAAACACTCATGGATACCACATCACATAATACCTCAGCTCTATGAGGTCTAATGCTAAAGTTCACCAAGTAGTGCTCCTTCACCTCCACCATGTGTTCATCTAAAAAACACATTTTCTTATATGGACAAGGATGTTTAATTTTTTTTAATCTAAGCTTCTTCACCATCTCTTTTGATACCACATTTCCAGTACTACCACTATCTATAACAACTCTACAAAATTTACCTCCAGATTTTCAAACAATATTAAACAAATTCTTCCTTTGTAAAGGTTCCATTTAATTCTTACTCAACATAACTATCCTAAGAATAAGAGATTATCCTATCTCAGGTGATGGCATACATTCCTCAAGTTCATCAGTAGTCTACTCCTCATATGCCACAAGATTCTATTTTCCCATGTTCTTGCTAGATCCTTCATAACATTAAAAATATCTATGTCATATGCCATTACATTTGAAACAAGTACCTTTGAATTCCTTTGTACCATTCCCTCTCCTAAGTGTCTTCTAATTAGGTTCTATCTCAAGGGTTTTATTTTCCTTACCATTGTTAATTACTTTCTTTTCCTTTCCTCTAGGATTTCTCTATCTTCTCTTCAACTTATCTTCTACCCTTAATGCATATTGATAAGCATCTTCAATTGAACTAATCCTCAACATACTCAGCTCATCCTATATATTAAATCTCAAACCATTAATATACCTAGCCACCTTCTCCTTAGATTCTTCTTTGTGTCTAGATTTGATGGTCATCTTGTAAAAATCTTCACTTTAATCCTTCACACTCATGTCTTTCTGCTTCAAGTTTTGTAATTTCTTGAAAATTCCAATTGATAATCTCCAGGAATGAATTTATCCTTTAACCTAAAAACCATCACCCTCCATCTAGATATTTTCATTTCACCATGGTCCTCTCTATATTTTTTCAACTCTTTTGACCATAAGGTACCATGACCCTTCATCTTAGTCTATGCTAACCTAACCCTCTATGAATCTCTGATATCTTCAAGATCATTGAATTAATCTTCCAATTCTCCAATCCAATCAACCAAATCTTCACGATGCAAAGAACCAGAAAAACTAGGAACATCCTTTCTATGAATCTTACCTAATTCTTCCATAGCTCTCAATAATATTTACTATTCTATAGGGATCTCAGTGTCTACAGTCTCAAGATATTCAATAACTTCCTCATATTCCTCTTCAGTCTTAGGATTCCTTCACAATCTAGTCAATAAATCTATGATCTTAGTCCTTATCTCATTTTAGAAGTCCTCCATCATTTGTTCTAGCCTTCTAGGGTTCATCCTTCTAGGTGGAATCTTTCTAATCCTCAGGTGCAATCATGTTAGCTTCAATGATCTGATTACAAGGTGCCAATTGCCTCTTACACGAAAGTCTATTGAAAAACCTTGTAGCCTACCTCCATCTCGGTGATTTGTCCACCAGTGGGATTCTTCAACGCTCAACAATGAGGAGAAAATCCTTTCCTAGCAGCCTGACACAACTCCTCTATAATTGTGAGTCAAATATTCACTCTTCCACATCACATTCAATAGGTCTAGGGCTTCACAAGTCCAAGAAATTTGTTCTACAAGAACAAACCTATCTTTGATACCATTTGATGCAGTCAAAGTTGGCCAAGGAGATCACATTCTCCAAGAATGAAGAAAACATGTTACAACATATAGGTCAAGACCTAAATCCATAAGAAATCCTCCAGATATGAGTTAAATGCCATGGGATCACACAAGGAGGTCAGCCACGAATGTAGGAATATCGAACAATGTGCTATAAAGCTTCACCAATCATGAAATAGCTTCACAAGATTGGAAAACCCAATATGATCATTAGATTAGGATGAACAAATAGGATCAGAACCAAACTGAAGAAATATCCATCTAGAAGGAACAAATCAGGATGTGAACCCAAACATAGATTCACCATGATGTCCTGAACATGCCATCAGGATTGCATGAATTAAGGAACCAACTGGTAGGATTATTGCATGAAATACATAAACTAACTAACATGAACATAATTGAAAGGAAACTATTTTTGGGTGATGCAAGATTTCCAACAACCCAAGGATGGTATTGCATCAAAACCCATTAGGGAAAACCACAGAGAGGGTTAACACTCAATATAGTATAACTAATTATAATATATTATAAATCTACTCACTACAAGGCTCATTGCTTAATAAGGTTCACTACCGGAGGGCTCAGCACCCAAGAGAAATAGGTAAAAGAAAATAAAATATTACAATTGCATCTCGCATATGCATGAATTTAGTTCCTTTGAAGCTCAATAAAAAAACTCTATACACTTCATTAGTTCTTCTATATCTTATATCTGATCTCAGTCACAATCACATCTAACCATGTCAATTCACATATTTGTATATTCATTATGTTTATCATCTTTCATCAAAAGGGAGATACCATACATATACCACTCTAATCATTCTTAAAGTCGACCTTACAAGCTTCAACTAATAAGTCAGATCCCAAAATACTTCACATGCTTCCTCCAAAATACTTCATACACTTTACCCAAAGAAGTCAGTCAAAATATAATGAAATTTAATGCTAGCTTGAAATGATACATTACAAAAAATTATTAATACTATCCTAAAATCGTAGGACCAAAAGAAAACACTTGATGATTTGAAGATATTTTGATAAACTATTTTGTACCAAAGAAATTGGGCAATTACTAGACTAAACTTATGAACCTTATATCTTTCATTCTGTAGAGCCATAACACATGATGAATTGAATGTAAGTACATCTAGTTTCCATAAATATACTATCTAAACCGCAAGCCCATATTTGTAATGATAAAGAGATGTAGACCAAAACATGAAGAGAAGAGACACGTAATTGCTAGAGAAATCATAACATAAGTCAACAATGAGCTTATCTTCAAGAAACAATATGTTGACATTAATGACAACCTATATAGTCTATGCACATCATTCTCCTTCTCATGAAAAAAATCAAACATGGGGAACCAACCCTTAACCTTGGACCTCCAAGTACAAGGTCATGTTAATGTCAATAGAAAAGTGACTTTGGACGTATGCATGATGAACTTTTTTGTAGAATTTTTTAATGAAATTAAAACCCATTACAGATGACAATGGCTAGATTTCAAATATGTACATTTTTTTTCTTTTTCCTCTTAAAAACAAAATGACATCAATCTACACGAAATTAATTTCATAATGTAAAATAATAAAAAAATGATAATTTTGTCGAACAACCAAAATACTAAGATGGGGGGGGGGGGGGGGGGGTTGAATCAGTATTCCCTAAAACTTTAAATTTGATTTTCTTAATGCATCATACAATAATCTTAACATTCATAGTAAAAGTAATCATTTGAAACACAAACACCATAAGGACAAGTAAACACCATTTTTTCATTGTGGAAACCCAAATGGGAAAAATCACGGAGAAGGTTAACTCTCAATATTGTATAACTAGTTATAGAATATTACAAGTGCTCACTGCAAACTCACTATCAGAGGACTCATTTCCCAAAAGTAAAGACTCAATGCCCAAAGAATGATAAGTGAAAAAAAGTGAACTAATATAGTTGCATCTATTGTATGCATAGAATAGTTCCTTTGAAGCTCAAAATACTGACTTGACACACTTCATTTGTCCTTCATTGGTTCACTTAAGTTTCTACTGCACAATAGTAATATTAATTCGTAGGTTCACATCCATCACATCCCATCAAGGAGTTTCGTATAAAACATATATATTGAATCCAAATATATTTCATGTTTCCAAACCCATATATTAAGTAGCCAACTAGAATAATTCACTGCATGTTACATCTGGAGTAAATCTCTCATATGTTTCCATATATCGGCCAAAATCCAACCAATACCGATATCAACTTGAGATTACACATTTTGTTCAATCCTTAATCATGTCCCAATATTATAGAACCAAATGTAGTCATGTGATGAAGTGTAGACATATTTATCACCTATTCCACTTTAGAGAAACAAAGCAACTAGAAAACTGAGTTACAAACCAAAAATGCAATCCGACCAAAGCACCAAAATTGTGAACTCTTGAATATAGAATCAACAGATGTACCAAAATATTCAGTCAAAATATTATCTTTATATCTATTTATGTAGAGACATGCAAACCAAAATAATATCAACTGTATCACTAAATATCTAAGAGTCATAACTAGATAAGTCGATAGAAGTGTGTTGACACCAATGACAATTAAAATGGCATGAAAACAACATTCTCCTTCATCAATGCTACTTTCCAACAATCTCCCTCTTTTTCATTGATGGCGACATACATAAACCATAACTTATTCAAAATTGTCTGCGTAAGATGTAAAGATTTTCCTTACACCATTATTCATTTGTTTTTTTAATACTCCCCTTTTATACTATTTTCCTTTTAAACTATTCTGCCCTTTTTGTTTTTCTTCTTTGTTTTTACACTTTCCAACAATCTCTCCCTTTGTCATTGATGGTGACATACATAAATAAAAAAATATTGAAAATTGTCCTCATAAGCTGTAAAGCTTCCCCTTACACCATTATTCATTTTTTTATACTTCCCCTTTCTCCTAATTTCCTTTTCAACTATTCTCCCTTTTTTTTTTCTTACTATTCTCCCCCTTTTCCATAAAGGACAAAGCATATAAAAAAGATAGCAAAAATCTGAACAAAAAAATTTAGATACCTCTAAAGAAAAACCTCCTTGTACTTCATTTTGAGATAGATGGTAGGCATTCCACTAATGAATGACAGTTAGAAGTATTGAGCTTTGAGTGTTGCATTGCATGAGAAGGTCAACATTACTAACCAAATCATTGAGCTCAAACCAACTTGACTCTTCTTTCTCTACTTCTTCCTATAATTTGACATAATGTTCTAATTTTTTTCTATAGTCTCTTTAACTTTCCAAAAAGTTCTGGTAAAGTCATCCCCATTCCTTTGTATTTTGATCAAATTAGACTATAGTGTTAGAATTAAGGCAGCACACACAACTGAGGGGGGTGGGGGGTGAATCAATTGTGTCACAAAAATCCAAATCTCTAACCAAATTATAAAATTAATCTTGATTCCAAATGATAAACATGAATGCAAGGTCATAACACAATAATCAACATATAACACCAATATTTTCGATGTGGAAACCTGATTAAGGAAAAAACCATAGTGGGGATAAAACCCACAAGATGAATATACTCTGTCTAAAGAACTATACCCTATTAGGAGTATTAAAAATAGGATTGCACATGCATTCATGTATACTACCTAGAGTTCACCACTCAAATACAACAAGGGATTCAACCAAAGGAAGGCTCATTTCCTTACAACAATCTCTAATTACAATTCACAGTGGAAAACTCTCCATATCTCACAAACTGACAAGCAACATCACTGATATGCCAAAATAGTTCTAATGAAGTACATAAAATCTCTACCTCAATTGCAAATTCCACTCATACCTCTTCTCTCAACATCTATAAACATTATCTCACTCTCACACACCTTCACAATCACAAATGATTACATCTTTATATATATTACAATAATTTATCTCAACTAAGTCGGCCATAGATCTAATTACAAAATATTAATTCATTATTGTTATATACACATTGCGATCTATTAAATGTTGGCTAAGACGTAGAAATGATCTATAACAAAATCCTCGAACACATTGTCGATCCATAAATAATGCCACAATCCTTCACAACATGCTACACCACCATGTTGGCCAAGAATAATTAAAAACATCAACATGCCACATGAAGATATTCAATTTCGATCACATATTCCAACGTGATCTAGCAACATAAATAAGACACGATCTAGAAACCTCAACAAGCAACATGAAATGCTAGGAAATCAATAGGAACAACTTTTTCTTCATAATTCATACTCATCTCTACATTTCTCATCAGGAACACTAAAAAAAAACCATTTCCACAAAGAAAATATCTTTCCAACATCCAAATCATGAACCACTCGAGATGAGGACAGACATCCATGACCTAAACTCACCACCAGGTTAGCAACCAAGAATATTGCATAACCAATCAACATCGATCCAATAATTGAAACATTGTCTCTTCCTGAACAACCAAAATACCTAATACTGATAAATCCTTCATATCTCACACAAATCATTATGTGAACCTCTATAAGTTGACATAGATCAACTGCAAACATCACTGCAGCCATATGTACCTTCACAATATTAGATATTCAATATAGTATCCATACCAAAGTAATATTCTCACTGAACATACCAGGAACACACAGGAACACTGTCACCAATAGCAGGAATATGTTGACATTAATGAAAAAAAATTATGCCAACACATATATGCACAAAACTAAAAATATCTCAGCATATAGTGTGTTTATTATTTTCCTATTTGCGCCATCCTTGTCTGCAAAGACATCAAATGAAAGTGCCAAATTTTTTAACTCGATTAAATGGAGTCAATATTTTCTTTTGTGTATCTCAGTGGCAGTAGGCCATGCAAGATAGTATCTATACACACTACCCATGGAATTAATAAAATTTTCATTTCCTCAAGATGTAATCATGTAATCTCTCCCATGTAGAGTCATATTTATTCTTCATATTTCTCATCAAGCTCTCCTTTGTGGACTTCTTTGCTAAATGTTTATTCACATATTCAAATAAAACATTTGGGACTAACGTTTCAATATCATAAGGAACAATGTTTTCCTGGAGCATATGAGTGATCAGAGCATCTTGAAATGTTTCATTATCCTACAAATGTAATGAAAAGTAAACATCACCATTCTCTTTATGTCATCTTTTCCTTCAAGTATTATCAATATCTTATACACCTCATATGGATCCTCATCTAAATCTTCCAATTCTTCTTTAGGTAGTTCTTTTTCTTGTGCAATTTTTTATTTATTTATGTTCTTATTCATCTTCCTTGACTGGTTTAGGTTCATGCACATCAATTATTAATGCTATTTCTTTCCTTTTTTTCTATCTTATTCTTGTTCTTTGATTCAGAGGACAAGGGGGCCTTGATGATTTTTTGAGTTTGTTCTTTTCAGAGCCAGGTCCTCTCAGAGTAGCACTTACTAAATCAATAATTCCAATCAATTCCTCATAGGTATCAAAATTATCCTCTATTAAATATACAAGATACTTGAGAAGTTCCTATGTTCAATACACATTCCTCCATACTTATCTCATATCTAAATTCTTTTATCTGGTATTTCCTGGGTATAATTGATTTCATGAAGAAATGGTCTGTATTCACTAAAAAAGTAATGCTATCTCTTTAATTTTCCATATTGTCTTTTAGAATTCTATATTTAGCTGTTAGGTTCTTCTAGAGATCATCAAAGTAGTTTCTACACACAATGTATTTGTTGTCCAAATTGTTTAAGTATTGATATATCTATTTTCCTATGGGAAGCCCTTCATCACATAGAAAATTATCCTTTAATGGTAGTGATTTTAAAAATTAAAATACCAAACAAACACTTAGAGATCTGAACCAGAAAGAATATACTTCCTTCTTAGTTAATGCAACTTGTGCAATAACTACAATCTTAACAATTCACACAAATCATAGTCTATACCTTCCTTGACCATCAAATGTGCCACATATACTATAATATACAAAGTTGAACCTTCTGTTGGAATAATGGAATGGTGTGTACTGAGAGGGGAGGGGTGAATCAGTACCCTTAAAACTTTATATCAATTAACCCTTAGTAATCTGTTCTTGCATTACCGACCATTGATGTTGTTCTACCTTATGCATGTAATATCAAAACATAAATGTAATTGCATGTAAACATTCATAGAAACATTCATGAAACTTAGTTGTACATGATACAAGAATTGGTAACACAGAAAACCCTTGTAAGAAGGTAAAAATTGCAGTGGGGATGAAACCCACAAAGCTTCACTATCTATAGACTAGAAGGTGCCGGTTAAGGCTACAAGTGTGATCACTTCTGATGATCTTACCCTATTGGGAGTAACATGTTAGACTTGTTAAGTCTACTCTGTTAAGGGATTTTAACAACACTGTTAAGTGTGCACTCGATTAAGAGATTTACAATAAGACTGTTAAGTCCACCTTCTTAAAGGATTTCTTCTATTTGCTACAATTGTTAGAGAGTAGTCAAAAATACTTTTTGACCTAATAGTATGCAATCTTGAATTTCTGAATATAGATCCATTAAGTTCACAATGTATATGTATCACATATAGTGATTGATTAATACTTCTATTTTGCTCGGTAGACTTGAATATTTTTCTTCATAACTAAATTCAACTTTCTCTATCCTTCTGCATGAAACTCTCTGTCTGATCGATAGATGTCCTCTGCAGCTACAATCATCATCTTCATCTTGTTATTGATTTATTATACATCTATTTATATAATGTATTGACCTAATTAGGTTTCACGCTTTACAATAAAAACTCTATGATCAAAGGTTTACAACTTAACCTTGATCTCCTGGTTTGCATGTTTATAATCAGTTAAACTGATTAAAATAATTACATATGCTTTACTTGATCCTCAAGAAATGGTCTTAAAGCTAAGCATAAAGCTAAATTAAAACTAAAGTGCTTTAGCTGACGTGTTGTCTCAGATCCACTTTTATCGGGAATAAAACTATCTCTCGTTTAGACTGGTGCTCGGCGATGCCTCTGTAGACATACTTCTCTCGGGTTCCTTTGTGAACTATGTTTTTGGTTTACTCTTTGAATTGTTTGTCGGTGATAGTGCTTATTGATGTTCACTGATTTTGGTGATCTCTATGATAACCCATTTTCTATGACCATTACACTTACTATTTTGATGTCCATTGTGCTTGACTAAATGTTGTCACTCAGTGATCATGTAAATCGACAGTCCAAAAAACTATTTCCTTGTATACTAATGACAAATATGATCCTTTAGGATTATCAATCTCCCCCTTTGACATTAGTATCAAAAAATGATATGTGCAAACTAAAATGTTTAGTATATACACCAAGTGTTTACTGTTGAGTGTAATTTTTACACAAGTCAACGGCTAGGATCTTGAGATTCGATTTCCTCTCTTGAAAGAATAACAAAGTTATTCCCAAGGTTCTTTGGGGTCGGGTCACAACCAATTTGGTTACTCAATTGAAGATAAATGTGAATGTTCATGAGGAGGCCTTTGTTGGTACGTTCAAGACATCAAAATGTAAAACAACTTTAGTTTCTGTTGGTATTTTCCATTTTAACAAAGATTGGTGTTTTAACTAAAAGATGCAATTTTTTATTTTTCAACATGATTATTCAGAATTAAGACAAAATTTAAATGAGTAAGGTAATGAGAAATGAAATAAAATTTTTGAAAATGAAATCCTAATGGACATAAACTGTTGTTGATCTTCCCTTGTGAATTGAATGATGGAGAGATTTGGAACAAACCCACGAAGTATAAATCAGACGATGTCACAATTCTATACTTGATGGGTGCAATCATTTGGAGAGAAAACGTATTCACTCATGCAAGATTTTCAAAACCTATCAAATCATGAAGCCACCAAGATGCACGCACACACGAGATGTATTTATTGTTAAGCCCGATAGATTATCTTTTCCACGCATTCGTCACAACAAGGTAAATAGATAACAACAAACTCCAACTAATAGAAACACAGTTTTGAAACACAATAAACAATTGGCTCTTTGAAAATAATGAACAAGCATACACAAATTCATCACTTTTGCATAGATAGCATAAATATCACACCATGAATGAAGCACCAAATTGTAGATTTTATTGCATTAGGAATCTGACCCTATTACATTGCTTTTGATTACAATATATAGATTTTTGATCTACAACTCCGAATGCCTAAATTAGGGCATTAAAGAGTCTAAATTAAATAACATAAGCTAAAATTAAAAATTTGCTGAAATAAAACTATTGCTAACTGATACTAAACAACTTGCATGGATTTTTAATCCATTTAAAATTAGTTTGTCCATGCAAGAAGGATCAAACTCATCAAGAAAAGAGAGAGAAAGAAGATAGGGTTTCCTTGCATGCAACTGAAGTCTTCTTCTTGATCTTGGAGTTCTCCCTTAGAATCTTCATCTAGGGTTCTCTCTACAGTGAAAACTAATAAGGGACCTTTAGTCCTTCAAAAGTGAACACTAGTTGGGCACCCATCTGATCTAGAGTTCAAACTCCATGCAAAAAAGTGATCTCGCTGGAAACACCCAGAATTTTAGACCCCGTCCTCTCCTCCGAAGTTTTTTAAGTGCCCAAAAAATGCTAAGTTTTGACACCCAATTCTGGAGGCCCAAAATTTTTGGCCCTCTCGGAGGCCGAAAGGCCAAAAAGGCCAAAAGACTGAAATGTTGGGGGGGTCAAAAGGGCCGAACTTAGCCTTGGAAAAAAAATGCTAAGTGTGAAAACTATCCTTTTCCAAAATTTACTAAAGGGATCTGAGGAGTCAGTTTGGAGGGACTTCTGGATGTGCAGCCTAGATCCTTTGTATTATCTCCCAAACTTCTTCGTAATTTATCTCTTTCCTTTTTTACTTTATTGACCTTTCGTTCTTTCTTCTCTCTAAATATGGTCAATTTAGAAGAAACAAACTTGATCTCCTCTTCATGTTCTGACATTACCTACATGTCTTTCCTGGAGTAGAACAACTAGTGTAAGGCCTCTTTGGTGCTGACACCTGCTAGAATATCCCAAAATTGTTGAACCACCTCTTTCGATGGATGTAGGATCTGTTTATCTTGGTCTCGGTAAAAGTCAAGGCCAATCCCTCTGTAGAAACCATCTATCTCTTTCACCCATTCCATGACCTCCTCTTATTTTTCTAATATGTGGGCTCTACACTCTTTGTAGACCTTAATTGTCTTGGCTATGCACTTGATCTAGGTTTCAAAGTTGTCTAAATCTTTTCCCTCATATATATTCACTAAGATCTGGACGTGTTGCTTCTTGATTATCTTTAGATCCTGGAGGGTGGCTTTCCATTTAGTTTTCTTAGAATCTAAGCCACCTTCATTCTCTATTAGGTCTATCAACTTTCTTGCTTCAATCAAGATGAATCTGTAAGGTTTAAACACCACTTTGACAGCCCCTTCTCCATATTGTTCAAAGTCATTTTCCTAGTTTGCACTTGCCTGGACAAAGGAAGGGGTCAAACCTGATGGCAAGTCTGGGGTAGCCCTCTTTTCTAATACAACCTATAATGAGGCCTTTGGGAAACTTGGATCAATGGGACCCACTATTTTATGAATGAATTTCTTTAAAGCCTCATTCTGGTCTATTAAGGACTTTATGGTTTCCTCGTCCTTGCTCATGAATCCTAGAGCGTGCTTGAGCCCTAAAGATGCCAATGTTTTTCTCCCTTCCCTATTAGGCTCACCCAAGTAGACCTCTTCAGGTGTGTAATCTTTGGGGGTTACTTGTGTTTGAGAAGTGCTAACAGAAGGAATTTCTACTTGTGCCTTCCAGCAACCCCTAGTGTCTTGGGTGACACGGGATATTTTCCTAGTTGGTATGTTGACCTCTACCTGATGGATGGCCATACTTGTGTCTTCTCCCTCTTCCTCATTAGTGTAAGTCCTCTTTCAAGTCTGAATATCTTTATTTAACCAAGTAAGTTTACTAAAGGTGGTGACTGGCTCATATGGGGCAATGTGGAGGATTGGCACCAAGTTTTGTGACCCCAGGGTTGACTCCTCCTCTGATTCTTTATCCTATCCCCTATCTTTCTCACCTTATCCTTCCTTTGTTTCTTCTCCATGACCTTCCCCTTATCCCCTTTATTATTCTCCCTTCTCTCCTTCTGCTGCCCCATCTTGTCCATCCTTATTTTGTCCTTCATTCCCTGAGGAACTGATCAATACTTCTTCATTAAGGCCAGTCATGGCCTCTAGTGTGGTTCTGAAAGGTGACATGACTTCTATGCTTATTGACCCTTGAGGATTTAGGATGAAGCATGGTAGGGGGATTAATGGTGGTGAAGTAGGTGTTGGCACTGTGAGCGGTGGAGTAGGAATAGGCATGAAGTAGGAATAGCAAGAGTCAGAATAGGAGGTAGGAGAGTAAAAGTTGAAGGAGGTGGAGTCGATGTTGGAGTTAGGAGAGAAGTTGGTAGAGTAGGAATAGGAGTCAAGAGAGAGGTTGGTGGAATGAGAATGTGAGGTGGTGGAGTGGAAGTGGAACTTTATCCCATGGCTTTATCCCCAATTATATCTTGAGCTGTTGTGGTATCTTGAGTTTCAGGCCCTTGGCCTGTGTTAGAGCTTATCCCTGTGATTGGTATGTTTAGTGTCAGATTGGTGAAATGGGTTGGAGGTGGAGTGAGGACCACATGTGGTTGGATGAGGGAAGGAGCTCCCATGTACAATCCTATTGTTGAATTAGGTGTACCCTTTTCCTGGTCTGCAAAGCCTTCTAGGCCTTCAAAATCAGATCTCTAGAACTCATATGAGCCTAAGGCATCCAGAGGATTGTTCTGCTCTTTAGGATAATCTATATGTTTCCTAGAAGTATCTTTTTATTTCCTCTTTTGAGATCTCATCCTTTTAACCAAAGGTACATCTTACTCTTCTTCTAGTTCCTCCTATAGGGTTTCTAGTTGTGGAGACACATAAGCTCTCCTCCTTTTATACATTTTCTTCCCCTTTTTGGTGGTAGGAGGAGATTGGCCAGAAGTGGAAGGGCCTTCATCTTGTGGGGCCTGTGATGATCCTATTGGAGGATATATTTTTATGGTCATCCTTTTTTTGGAACCTTGTGCCTTGGATTTGAACCATACTCTACTGCATGTTCATGGCCGTATACTATCTATGGTTTCTGAGGTGGGGCCTTCTTATACTGGGGCACCATAGAATTCTCCCCGCTTTTCTTATCCACCTTCTTGGGTGGATCCATAAATGTTTTCAGTGGGATTGGATCCATCTTATAAGGCCTTTGATCCATGTTTTGGTAGTTTGGATCACATGTCTAGCTCGGAATTCAATGTCATCATTCTCATCCTTATCAATTTCTACATTGATGATGGGCCTGTTGTATATTTTGTCTCTAGTGTAAATAGCCTCCATCACCCTATCTGAATCATTTTCCCAAACCTTTGGAGGAATTGGGGTCTTCAAGGTCTCTTGTGCAAGGGTAAGGGACATCTTGCAATAGTCCCTGATTCTAACCTCATGATCATCTACACAATTTATCCAGTGATCTTCAAGATGTGGTTCATAAATATAGAATTTGCCAATAATGTGGCTATATGTACCTATTTGGTCAAATCTGGGCCGGACCATTTTGTAAATTTGAAGTGGGCACTCATCCCACTCAAAGGCCAAGCATTTATAGACTTTCATGTCTTGTAGAGTTAACGGGACTAGAATAATAAGGAAGTCCCAACAATGCTTCTTCTTATGATTTATATGCTCATAGGCATCTGTGAGCTACCTAGCCATTTCTAAAGTAATTACCCAGTCAGATGGGTACCAGGGAAACTTCTTCAGTTTCAAAGTAGACCCTACCACTCGAATACATGTGAATGTTCTAAATTGTATGTTGTAGGCCCCAATGACCCTTACCTTAGCGACTGCTTCCTTTGACATCCTGTTTGCAAAATCAGCTTCAATATACTGGATGATCATGAAGATGAAAGCATCATTCACTATCCTATAATCTGGGCTATCTTCTGGAATATTTTCCCTTTTTACCAGTTTTAGATATACAACATGGGGCCATGCATTTTGATAATTCATGTTTCCTCTTTTGGTAAGCCCTGGATAGTATGCCCGTGTGGCTAATAACTACACTATGTATGTACTCATATAGAACTTTGGATTGTGTTTTACTGCAGTCAGTTGTTCATCTAATCTATCATTGATAATGGTGCCCCAATCGAGCCTGGCCTTATAGCCTCTGATCTTCTCTATCAAGAGAATCATCCAATCCTCAAGTTTGATGGATTGAGATAGTCCATACACCCTGCTTAGTAATGTCACCGCTGCCTAGATGTCATCCTTCAAATACCCCTACTGAGGTCTATCTTATCCATCTTGTTTTTGGGAAAGCAGTTTCTTGAGGTAGTTGTTAATCAAAATCTCGTATGCCTCCTCACCTTGGTTTGTGAACCATCTGAGGCCCTTTCCAATGAAGAAGTCATAGAACTTGTCTATACCCTTATGGAGGTAGAATAATTCTTCTATGATATCTGGTTTTATGTCTAGCACCACATGTCCCTCTGTATTTCTAACCAACCTTTCATCTGGAATGTAGTGATTTTCCAGGGTCATGATCACATTGGATGATGAGAAAACTACTGGGTAGGCTGGTGCATTGACCAGACCTAATAGGACTAGGGAGGTGCAACCCTTAGATCTTCTGGCTGGCTGGGAACATCTTACCAGGAACTCATCCCAGTCTACGTTCTCGATGTTCATGTCTGTGATTTCTGTGTTTATTTCCAATCTTTGTGGGGGGGGGTGATTCCACTTATATAGGTACTTCATTGGAGATGTTCTTCATTTCTCAGGCATTCTTGTGAGAAAAGTGCAAGTATAAGTGTTTTATTGAAAAAGAAACTGCAAAAGCAAGAAGAAACTAATTAATCTAGGAAAAAAAAAGTGGAAAGCTCTTTAAGTAGCCAGAAATTCAAATTTCAAACTTTTGACCTTTTTGGGCTTTCATACGTCAAAAACTGGGTTGGGGTCCAAAAGGGCCAAAAATGCAAAATGAGAAATTGAGGAGGAACATAACCTTTCGAGGTTTTGGGGTGCAAAATTCCAAACAGAATCTCAGAATCTAAAAGTCTGAAACCTGTAGATGGAATACCATGTCATTCAGAGGTTCAGTCCTTGCAGCATTTTAGGGATTTCAGACATCTCAAGGGTCCAAAATGTTGACATCTCCTAGAAGTTGAAAGGCACTTGGTGACAGTTTGTGAAATGGAAGGTTTTCGGCCTTTAAGAGGCTGAAAACTTGCGATAAGGTCGCAAAAGACAAAACCCAAAGGGAAAAAATGAAAAGGGAGAAAAACTAAAAAATAAGAGGGAGCCTCCCCCACAAGCCCAAGGGAAAAAAATCCTAAGGACTTGGGGGGAGGCACACTAGACTAGACAAAAAATGCAAAACCCTAGCCTAACCAGTGAAGAAGAACAAAACCGACTTGACGGCGAGACCACCTACCTTTCGAGTGGTAGGAGTGGAGGACGATAAAATGAGAGGCCAAAGGCATAGGGAAAACAACCATGAAGAGTGAGGACAATGAAATGGTGAGGGCGTGGGGAGCGAGGAAGACACAAAAAAAAAATCACAAAGTGAGGAATAAATTAGGGCTTGGCCACTTATATAGCTCAAGGATGACATCATCTCCTTTAAGTGTTTTGGGGTCTAAAACACCAAAAGGTTTGAAGGTTTTGTCCTTTGGCCATTTTGGTGTTTCCAGAGGCTGAAACACTGAAAGGGATGGGCTTTAGCCTTTCGGCCATTTCATAATTTTGGAGGACTCTAGGTCCTCTAAAACTTTGAAAGGGCAAAAAGGCCAAAAATGTTTTGATTTGGCTCAGCAGGCCTATTCAGAGACCCACTTGCGAGGAACTAGGAGAGGAGCAGAATCAAAAGACCAAAAGACAAAAAAAAGAGGGGGGTCCCCATGGTCAGAGGACCAAAATGGGGTGTGTGTTGTAGAATCTCCCCCTTCGGCATTAGTATCAAAAACTGATATGTGCAAATTGAAATGTTCAGTATATACACCAAGTGTTTACCTTGTCAATGACTCCCCCTATGTGCATGCCATGGTACGATGTATGTACATGTTTCCTCCTTTGATACATTTTCCTCTTTTGTCTTTGAGTGGTATATGCATTTCCCCCTTATACATATATTTCCCCCTTTTCAAATGTGTATATATATTTCCCCCTTTTTTGAAAATTATGACAAAGGTGTAATACTTACATCTTGTCAATTATGTGGGCATGGGATTTTTGAATGTCTGCCATTATCTTCTCCCATTTCTCTTGGAGGTGTTCCAAGTTCATGTATTCCAATGTGAGTCTGGCGTGCATGTCATATATACTCTCAGTAACAGACATCTCTGAGTGGCAATCAATGCTTTTGACAAAGTCATGTGTTTCAACAGCAATGTGAGATTTGGGAGTAACATAGCTTGAAGCTTGGTTACCTCATCTTAGATTCTCCTTTTATCCTTTTTTAGTTCTAGTCTCAACCTTTGTGACTCTACAATCTTCTCAAAATGCAATTGGAATGCATTTTCTTCGGTTGTGAGACTTTGTGCACTAGCCTTAAGATCTTTATCTATCTTAGCTATCTTTTCACTATGCTCAGCAGTGAAATTCTCTACTCTGCACAAATTTTGAACTAGGTTAACTACTTCTGATATTATTGGTTCTATTGTAGTTACTAATTCAGAATGTTTTGCATTATTTTTTGCCACTTCTTGGCTGATCTTCTCAGTTAACTTGTATTAACACTTCTTTTCAGCACGTTCCCCAATGACCTTGTTTGCATCTACATTCTGTGATGTAATGGCATCGGTGATTACTGCTAATTGATCAAGTATTGGAGAATTTTGATCAATTTTAGTGTCAGGTACTATTTAAAATAGTTTTTCTTTTGTGGAATCCAGGAATTGTGAGTTCTTGTGCTCCTTCTTGAGCTTGTCCTGTATAGCCTTCCTCTTGCATAATTCTCCCAATGGTTACATCTAGTGTGATCGGTGCTTTTATTTTCTTCTTCTTCTTTGAAATAGTGCTGGAAGCAGGGGAATGAAGAACTATAGCAAGTTCCTTCTCTGTCTCTTTTGATTTTGGTGAATGTGTGGGAGGTTGTGTGCCTTTTTTTTTCTGATTGGTATTAACCTGTTGGTTAAGAGTAGACATCTCTACATCAACCTTATCTTTATCTACAACCTTTTCTTCCTCGGTGTTCTTGTCAGTGGTATCACTTTGTTTTTCCTCTCCACTTGCATCTTTTTTCTCCTCATTTGTATCTTGCTGCTTCTCAAGCTCACCACCTTTTTCCTCTGGTATGCTTGCATCAGGTTCAGGTATCTTCTCCTTTTCTTTAGTAATGATATTGATAGCTTGTATCAATAAAGGCATGTGACTTGGTACATTTACCTATTCAAAATCCGGTGTTCCCTTTTCCTTTTCTTGCTCAGTGGTCACATTTACATCTTCATCATTTTTGGGATCATCATCAGAATCAATGTGTTATATCTTTGATTGTGACATTTGTTGTTTCCTCTAATGATTGTAAAATATGAGGTATTTCATGCCTAGCCTTGCTTTGCTGTGTTGTCAAATCTACTGGATTGACATCGTCGGTGTCATTTATGAAGATATGCTTAGGTCTCAGTGTATCCTCCCTCTCCTCATAGTGAGGTGTCTCGGTGAGAGCCAGTACCTGCTTGGGTGTATTAAGGATTTCATTCCAAATGTCATTGCTATCCTTGTTAAGGTCTTATAACTTTATTTCTAGTACTTTGTATGCTCTCATCTTTGCTAAGAATTTCTTTTCATGCTCTTTCATTGTTGAATCAATTTATTCAACTGCTGACTTTGGTGGCATGACTGTAACTATGGATCTTTCCCTTATCTTTTTCTCTGTATGTAGTGCATAAGTCCACCTTGTTGATATTCTGTCATTTAGCTCTTGTGGCATACTCTTGTTGAATTATATTGGTACATATTTGTATGCAACCATTGCCTTAATAATGACTTATTCTATCTTATTCTGATCTTTGGGAGACAAGGTTAGCCATTGTATAATCTTGCAATGTGAAATTCTACCTGTGTTTATGTTTGACTCAACAACTTCATCAACTATTTTAGGAACTTTGATCTTTTCAGGTTGGAGTCCTTGATCTCTCTCATCTTGTTCAATGTCTTCTTTGTCTTTCTTTCCTCTGATGTATCTCCTTCTTTTCCTTGGTGTTGACTGCCCAATTTGAGGTTTTCTCTTCTGATAAGTCCTTACTATACCTTTCTTTACCGATGGTGAGTCTACATCTTTCGTAATCTTACTCCTTTTTCTTAATGCAGCTATTACATTAGTAACCTTTGATTTCTTAGGTGGGAGTGCATATAACTTAGTAGACTCGGAGTCACTTAACTCTTTTCCTTCACCAACAGGTGACTGTCCCTTGGTGACATCTTGTTCCAATTCTTCTTCATCTACCAAAAGTTTCTTTTGAAGAGTATTTATGATTTTATTCTTCTTTCGATCTATCTTCTTCACTACTAGGCCAGTTTTGATTTTAGCCTTAGCTTCCTCATACGTGCCAAATCTTCTCAATGATTTGTCCATTGGTTCATTCAATAATGCTTCAATATCATTTTTAGCTTGATCAATGTTGATCTCATAATCCAATGGTGGTAACCATGCTGTTCTCGGTACATCTAGTTTGATTAAAGTGGTGTCGGTGTCCACTATAAAACATATGTCATCTTTATATTGTTCCACCATTTGTGCAGGGATTATCATTCTCTTCTACATTCTATCCTTGAAGGTGGTGAAGTATGCATCCATTAAAGATGTGAAATTATCCCCTAGTGACTTTATGAATTCACTAATTTGTGTAGTTATTGGTTGGGTAGTGTCCCAAGTGACATTACTGATAGAGGGGAAAAAGTTTTGAAAGTAGAAGAATGTGCATATAAGTAGGGAACCAAACTTACATGTGTTAGATCTTTCTGATCTAATTTTCCTCATATTCTCCTCTATTTGCTTCAGTAGCAGCTCGGACAAGTCCAGTTGGAGTCCCTTCTTCACAATCTTGTAAGCAGTGTCAACTGCTCCACATGCTATACTGTTCATTCAGATAGCTTGGAATACGTTGTAGCCAATCACACATGCACCAAAATTCATCTTAGGGTCGGTGATGGAATTAACCTTTAACCCTTTGCTGCCCCATATGACTCTAGTTAACTTCTCAATCTCGGTTCATGTAGGGTGTTTCAGGGCTTTAGCCTTGTCGGTTACTGGATAACCTATTACAATGTTAATCATATCCTTTGTGATCAGTTTTTGGTTCATCCAAAACCATTTTTCTATCATGTACTTGACTGAGTATTATCCTAATCCACTCAGTTTTAAACTCTTTCGGGAAAATTAGGGCATTTGTTAACCCTTTTACCTCTATATGATTGTGTTCATCCTGAAGGTTTCCATTTGTGCATAGCTTCTAGTAGGATTTTTCAATCTCCAAATCTACTATCTCTGCAACCTTGTAGTGGACGTATGCGCGGATGTCCTCTACCAACAAAACCCTAGGAGGTATACTAGAGAATGTTGCCATGTCATCGGGTTGTGAAGAAACCTTAGGTAAAAATTTATAGTTGGGCTCTTCATAGGTTGTGTTCTTTATCATTTTGAACTTCATGTCCTTTTTGTTCTTGATCTATGATACTTGTGATGTAGTTGCCATTTTTTATGAAATTAGGGCTTCTTGTGAAAAAATTGTGAGCTCAGTGAGTCCAGATACTCACGCGATCTTTGCTGTAGATGGTTGAAATCTGTTGGAATATCCTTTGAACCTACTGTGAATCAATCTGCAAACTTGTTACTTTTGGTCGCTCTTCTTCACTCTACTTTTTTCACATTTTTTCTTGGTGAGTGAAGAGCTCTTTGTTGCCCTATTTATAGAAAATAACCTAAGTGGTGCATTAAATGCTTCAGCTGCCACTCGGTTGATAAAACAAAGATGCTTAGGGATCATAGCAACTTCATCCTCGGTGATTATACAACACTCAGGGTAAGTGACAACTTAGTTTCACTTTTCACATGTCCACCGATGATGCTCGGTATGTAGCAAAGACTTGATAGTCTTTCATATGCTTACTGACGATGCTCGGTTTATATTGACAACTTGTTTTTTTTCCATATGTATACCGAAGATGCTTGGTATGTATTAACTAACGGGATTGAATTCACAAATTCATAACAAGTAACACCATAGTGCATCTTCATTCATGCTAATTTTGGCATATTATCAATGATTATAGGAACTGATGTAAAATATATTTTTGTAGAGTAAAATTCCAAACTTACTTGTATTGCTTAGGTGGGGGTGGTGGAATTACCTAATCCATTGGATGAGGTGTCACCAATTGTAGTGCTTGGTCCAACATTATCATTGCTGTAGCTTTCCTCCACATTTTATTTCTCATCCTCCTGATGTCTTCAATGGTATTTCCATTAGCAAAAGTGCTTGTCTTTGTCACTCGGTCTTTGCAGTCTTTGCTTAGATGACCAATCTTATGACAGTGTAAGCATTCCATTCTAGGATTAGTCCAACTTTTAGACCTTCTCATCTATTTCCTCATATAGTTAGAAGCAATGTGTCCATATCTACCACATGCTATACAATTTTCCCAAGTGTTGCAATCCCAAACATATGAGTTACCAACTTTTCTCAGTTGATATGCATTTGCATGTTCTTTTGGTTTCCATGCTTGCCTTTTCTTTTTCTTGCATTCATGAGATGTGTGGCGTCATGAATCATAAGAACTATTTGATTGGTGATCACATGATGATGTTTAGTTAGTCTCTATATCTCTATTTCTCTCTCTTGTAGCTTTTCACTAATCTTCCTCATGTCATCAATAGATAATGTTCTTTCTTGTTCATCTATTCTAGCATTATTCATAACATCAATCATTCTTACCATCTATGTCTGTTGACTAATTTGTAGTACCTTTACTTGTTCATTCAGATGTTGATTGATTTCATTCAGACTTGTAATGCTTCCTTCTGATGTGTCAAATGTATTTCTAGATGTAGATGTAGGATTTGAGACAGACAAATCCATAGTTTGCCAAGAACACCTGCATGCAAATGACCTGTTGCAGGAGAGAAGCCAAAGAGACAAAAAGGCAGAGCTTGGAAAATCTCAAGCGGTGTGATAAAATTGTATTCCAAGATAATGAAAAAATAATTACAAGTTCAACCTATAAGGTGAACAAAACCCTAAAAAGGTAAAGGCTAGGTTGCGCATAATAATTAGTATAAATATTAATTATAATGCACCTAAGAGATAGCTTAAGTAAATAGAGTAATACATAACTTAATTAATTAAACTGATGTGATCTAATTAATAAGTGTAGAAATATAATTACTATAACACCCCCCCTTAAGAAAAGCTCAAGAGGTAAGCTAACCTAGCATAGCTATGAAAGTAGGAAAATGGGTCTCGACAACAAGGCCTGGTTAGGTACACAATACAAGGAAATCTCTGTAAACCAGAGACAAAGGAGAAAACCCACTGGGAAAAACCCCTCTCCAAAAAGAGATAGAACAAACATGCTGAAAAAAACATGAAGGAAGGAAGGACTCAAGAAGACCCCCCAAGGAAAACTTTTGTCACCCCAAGCATAGAATGCAACTGAAGATAGTACAGAGATGCAAAAGGTTTAGTGAAGATGTCAGAAACCTGTGCGTCAGTGGGAATGTACTCCAAAGTGAGAACACCATCTTGAATCTACTGACAGATGAAATGCATATGAAGCTCAATGTGTTTAGTGTGTTGATGCTCCACCGGGCTATGGGAAATGTGAATAACACTCTGATTATCACACCATAGAACAATGGGATGATCAGGGGGAAAACCAAACTCATTCATCAACTACCGAAGCCGTAAAATCTCTTGACTTGCATGCACTGCAACTCTATACTCAGCCTCTATAAATGAAAGTGCATGAGCATTCTACTTCTTGCATGACCATGTGATAGGACCAGAGCCAAGACAAAAGACAAAGCCATAACCAGACTTCCGATCATCAACATCACTAGCCCAACCTGAGTCAGTAAAGCCAATAATGTGAGGAGCCCCTGATGTGTAATTAATGCCATACAAAATAGTGCCCTGAATGTATCTCAAAATGCACTTGGAAACTCGCCAATGACTCTCATGTGAAAACCGAGAGACAAGACCAACTGCAAAGGAAAGAACAGGATGAGTGTGTGTTAGGTACAACAAACTGCCAACCAGCTTTCGATACAATGTAGGATCCACTGAAGGTGAAGTGCAAGAGGTAGACAAGGTAACACCTAACTAAAAAGGTGTGGGAGAAGGCTTGTAAGAAATCATGTCAAAGCGCCGAAGCATGTCAAGAGCATACTTCTACTGGTAAATGAAGATCCCAACAGAGGACTGAATAATCTGCAAACCAAGAAAGTAGTGTAATAGACCAAGATGAGTCATCTCAAACTACTCCATCAATGCACATTGAACATCCTGAATCATAGAAGATGAGCTACCAATGATGAGAAGATCATCAACATATAGCACAAGGATCAAAAAATCTTCCCCAAGACACTAAATGTAGACTGTAGGATCAGAATGGAAGCGTGTGAATCCTGTAGAAAGCAGAAAAGAGTCCATCTTCTCATACCAAACCTGAGGGGCCTTTTTGAGACCATAAAAAGAATGCCAAAGTTTGTAAACCAAGGAGGAATCCTACATAAATCCTTGAGGCTGCTCCATGTAAATCTCCTTAATAAGATCACCATGCAAGAATGTACTCTTCACATCCATTTGAAAAAATGGGCCATCCCTCAGAAGCTGTGAGGGATAAGACAAGGAAAATAGAGTTCATCTTGGTGACAATGGAAAATGTCTTAGTGTAATCAATACCCTCAACCTGTGAAAAACCCTTTGCAACAAGATGTGCCTTGTATTTATCAATAGAACCATCAACAACAAACTTAGTACGATACAACCACTTGCATCGCACTAACTTTCTTCCCTTAGGAAGAGAACAAAGATCCCAAGTATGATTTTGTATCAAAGAAGAATACTCCTCCTCCATAGCACTGTCCCAATCAAGATGTCTTGTCACTACTGAAAATGTCTGAGGATCACCACAAATAGCATGACTCAGAAGGCTAGAACCCACAATATGAGACCAGGTGTAATAGGAAGATGAAGGGTCACCAGCAAGAGATCCTGCAACCTCAACTATAACATGAGCCCATCTAGGCATAGGTGGAGGATCCTATGGTGGAGGTAAATGGGGATCACCAAGATCATCATCCTCATCATCCTGAAAAGAATCTGGAAGGGATGAGGGAGTAGTGGTAAGTGAAGTAGACTCTGGAAGTAGGGTATCTACTATAGGAAGGCGCTCATCAAACTGGACATCCCATCAAAACATGACCTCTCTGGAATTAGGATCAAACAACCTATACGCCTTAACATCCTCACAGTAGCCAACAAAAATGAGGTGTTGGATCTTCTGCTCCATTGCTCTCCTCAGAGAATTAGGTACAAATGCCCATGCTTCACTACCAAAAACTTGGAATGAAGATACATCAGGCTTGACATGAGACCAAGCCTCCTCAGGAGTCATTTATCGAACTGCCTTGTGAGGCATCCGATTCTGAATGTAGTTGGCACAATTGACTGCCTCTGCCCAAAAAGATGAATCCATGGACCTAGACTGAATCATACAATTAGCCATCTCCTGAAGTGTTCTATTCTTTCTTTCTACCACACCATTCTACTAAGGAGTGTAGGGAACTAAAAAATGAAGCTAAAGACCATCTTCAAAGCAAAAATCACTGAAAGCTTGGTTCACATACTCCCCCCCATTATCTGTGCATATCCACTAAATAGAAAGGCCAGATTGCTTCTCCACAAATTCCTTAAAGACTCAAAATGAATCAAAGACATCAGACTTGTACTTTAGAAAGTACACCCATGTGCGCCTGGAGAAGTCATTAATGAAAGTAAGCACATATCTGGCACCAGAAAAAGAAGTAGTAGGAAATGACATGAGGTCACTATGAATCAACTCCAGTGGTGCCAAAGCACAAGTAGCTTGTCCCTAAGGAAAAGGATCCCTATGTTGTTTTCCAAGAACACAACACTGACAAACACCATCAGTGCAAGAAATATGAGGAAGCCCAAGAAAAAGTTCCTGTGTGCTCATCTGGTGAAGATATCTATAATTGACATGGCCCAAACACTCATGCCAAAGTCTACTCATTGAATCTACATGTGCTATAAGACAAGAATTTGTACCATCAAAAGTCTCAAATCCATCAAATCTGTATAGGCGGGATGCAGAGTCAACACTCCCAGTAGCCACAATCAAATTAGAATCATGTAAGTCCTGAATAACCACATCATGTGGTGAGAACTCAACTGTCTTACTAGAGCTAGAGTGTAAAATCAGATAGATGGAAAATAGGTTCATTGATATGTCAGGGACCAGAAGAACATCCTAAAGAGAACCCCCAACTAATGCAACATAACCAGAACCCAAAACTGAGAGATGTGATGAGTTCCCGACAATAATCTGTGAAGTAGCACAAGGAGAAAGTGAGGTGACCAACTGCTGAGTGTGAGTCATGTGGTGAGAGGCACCAGAATCCAAAATCCTGGTGGGCACAGAAGTCATTGCTTGTGCAGTAAGATCATGACCTTTCCCTACAAAGGAGGATGTGGACTGGGGAGAAGAAATGTGATGCTCCTACATGGATTCCTCTAAAGCCTCCAAACATTTTCAACACCTAGAAATAGGATGTCCATCCTTGCCACAAAAACTACAGGTTTCAATTGATTTCTTCTTAGTCTTGGAGGTAGACTCAACAGACTTTGAATAATATTTACCCTCTGAAGGGTTAGCTGGAGGTTTTGAATCAGATTTCTATGCAGGTTTGGAGGAATACTCACTGCTTGCTAAATCTTTCTTTAGTTTGACTTTCTATTTTGGTTTCATTTGTGAAGACTGAGTAACCAATGCTTGGCTTGAAGAGCCAGAAGCATCCATCTATTGGATATTTGCCTATTCCCGTGTCAACCGATCATAGAATGTCTCAAAGGAAGGCATGGTGTGCCTGGAACCCAAAGCATCCATGGTGGAGTATAAAGTGGAAGAAAAGATCTGTTACTATCCTCTCAAATTTGAGAGTATCAGGAAGATACACTCATCATCTATCTTGTGCCTCCCACATCCCTGCAAAACTGAACGCAAATATTTGAACTCCATCAAGAATTCCTCCATAGTGGGAAAGCTAGTAGGAGTCAAAGTGGTCAACTCTCGATCAAGATGTAGTGCCTGGAACTCATTCACTATGCCAAACAAATCTGCAAACTTGCCCCAAATAGCACGAGGAGTGGTCAAACCATCCAGGTGAAACATGAGACTATCAGAGATGTTCAGTGCAATCAAGCCCATGGCTTCATCCATTTCATTTTTGTGTTGAAGAACCTCAAAATGGCACTGTAGAAAAGGTTGGTTCTCATCCAGACATGACCATAAGCCACGTGACATAAGCAGCCTGGTTATGTGTGCTTTCCAGGTGTGATAGTTATATGGTGTCAGCCAGGCCACAGAGGGGTTTGACATTGAGAGAAGAAGATGGAAGAAGAAGGGTCTTTTCTGAAGTAAATTATAGAAAGGAAAATGTACCCCCCACAATGTATAATTCTATCCCTCGTACACCAGATAAATAACGAGAGAAAGCATGAAAAACAAGGAGAAAACTTGGATGCCAAAAGCAGAGATGGAGGAAATTAAAGCCTCTACTTCAATGCAAAAAATAAGAACTTAAATGCCTGAATTAGGAAATGAAACCAACATGATAGTCTTTGGCTTGGAAAGAGATTTCTGACAATATTTTATTTTCTGAAAAATGATACCGTATGCAAAAGTTACGGCCAAAAGACTAACAGGAGGTCAGGAAGAGCAGCTCACTGGAAAAACACAGTGACGGGAAAAAATTTGACAGTCAAATGACCATCACACCTCCCAGGAAAGAAGTTGATGGCTGTCTGTATGTCAAGGGGCTATCTGGCCAGAAATTTTTTTTGGTTACTGGAAAAGTTGACAGGACGCCAGAAAAACTAGAGTGCTAGAAAGTGACGTCACTTTCCTACAGGTGACGTCAGCGGGCGGCGGTCAGGTGGAGGTGGCTCGGCGGCCGATGGAGGTGGCTCCCCGGTGGCGCTGCAGTGGTGGTGCATGCTGCCTACACCAAAACAAGTGTTTTTGGCACAATTTTTGAGGTTTTTTTGATTTTTTTTTCAAAATACGTGTCGTACAACCTAGGAGGGAGAAATTTTTTCCCAGAGGTCACTATGGCCAAAAATGGAAAAAATTATATTAAAATTGAATCTCCCAATCCTTCTGAGTGTGATGGTGGTGTCTGTTTTTGGTTAAAGTGCTCCTGAAAAAAATGCCTCTTCTAGATTGAAGAAGAAACCCAAGAAAAGCTATGGTTTTTGTCCTCAAATCACGGCTTCAAGACCTCCAGACCAGGCAGCAACAGGGAAGCTCTGATATCATGTAGGATTTGAGACAGACAAATCCATAGTTCGCCAAGAACACCTGCATGCAAATGACCTGTTGCAGGAGAGAAGCCAAAGAGACAAAAAGGCAGAGCTTGGAAAATCTCAAGCGGTGTGAGAAAATTGTATTCCAAGATAATGAACAAATAATTACAAGTTCAACCTATAAGGTGAACAAAATCCTAAAAAGATAAAAGCTATGTTGCACATAATAATTAATATAAATATTAATTATAATGCACCTAAGAGATAGTTTAAGTAAACAGAGTAATAAACAACTTAATTAATTAAATTGGTGGGATCTAATTAATAAGTGTAGAAATATAATTAATCTAACAGTAGATCCTAATGACTCAAAGAAATCAGGTATCTCTTCTTCATGTTAGTTAGTTTCATTGTATCGAGATGCCATAACTTTTCTTTCATCCAATAGTTCTCACATCTTGATTCTTGCTTCTTTGTATTTCTCATAGAAGATCTGTATCTGCAACTTCTGATTCTCAATATTATTATCAAGATTATACCTTTTCATTGTATGATCTTTTCTCTCAAGTGATTTAAAATTTTCTAAAAAAGAGATCTAGCTCTGATACCAATTATTGGAATAATGGAATGGTGTGTACTGAGAGGGGAGGGGTGAATCAATACCCTTAATTTTTTTTATCAGTTAACCCTTAGTAATCTGTTCTTGCATTACCGACCATTGATGCTTTTCTACCTTATGCATGTAATATAAAAACATAAATGTAATTGCATGTAAACTTTCATAGGAACATTCATGAAACTTAGTTGCACATGACACAAGAATTGGTAACGCAGAAAACCCCTGTTAGAAGGTAAAAACTACGGTGGGGATGAAACCCACAAAGCTTCACTATCTACAAAATGGAAGGTTCTAGTTAAGGCTACAAGTGTGATCACTTATGATGATCTTACCCTGTTAGGAGTAACATGTTAGATTTTTTAAGTCTACTATGTTAAAATATCTTAACAACACTGTTAAGTGTGCACTCGGTTAAGAGATTTACAATAAGACTGTTAAGTCCACCTTCTTAAAGGATTTCTTCTATTTTCTACAATCGTTAGCGAGTAGTTCAAAATAATTGTTGACCTGATAGTATGCAATCTTGAATTTATGAATACAGATCCATTAAGTTCACAATGTATATGTATCACCTATAGTGATTGATTAATACCTCTATTCTTCTTGGTAGCCTTGAATCTTGTTCTTCATAACTGAATTCATCTTTGTCTATCCTTCTACATGAAACTCTCTTTCTGATCCTTAGATGTCCTCTGCGGCTACAATAATCATCTTCATCTTGTTCTTGATTGATTATACATCTATTTATACAATGTATTGAACTAATTAGGTTTCACAATTTACAATAAAAACTCTATGATCAAAGGTTTACAACTTGACCTTGATCTCCTAGTTTTCATGTTTACAATCTATTAAATTGATTAAAAAAATTACATATGATTTACCTGATCCTCAAGAAATAATTTTAAAGCTAAGCATAAAGCTAAATTAAAACTAAAGTGCTTTAGCTGACATGTTGCATCTCAGATCCACTTCTCTCAGGAATAAAACTATCTCTCGGTTAGATTGGTGCTTGGTGATGTCTCTATAGACATAATGCTCTCGGGTTCCTTTGTGAACTATGTTTTCGGTTTACTCTTTGAACTGTCTATCGGTGATAGTGCTTATCGGTGTTCACCGATTTCTATGATCTCTGTGCTAACACATTTTTGATGGCCATTACACTTACTATTTAGGTTTCCATTGTCCTTGACTGAATGCTGTCACTCTGTGATCATGTAAACCGACAATCCAAAAAATGGTTTCTTTGTATACTAATGAGAAATATGATTCTTTAGGATTATCACCTTCCCTATTTTGAAAATGTATCATCTTAAAATGGAAGCACTTTCTTGATAAGAATGTTTAGCCCTCCTTAGGGGATGTTTTTGACCACCATCATACTATCCCCTCATTTCTCCACCATCTCTTGCTTCTATGTCTGTTTAGGACCCTGAATGGGCCTCCCTGGACACCTCCCATCCCAACTGGCATGTTTTTCAGGGGTCCTGACCCCCTGGGTCAAGGTCGACCTCGACCTTGACCTAGTTCAAGGATGACCTCGACCTTGACCTAGATTAGGGTTGACTTTGACCTTGACCTAGGTCTCGCTTTCAAATCTGGAAGTCTGTCGGCTGTTGGGGGTCATCCAGAATTCATTTTTCCCGCTTTCAGGTCGGCTGTTTCGAGTTCTGAAGTGATGATTCATAAATTATATTTAATATAGGTCCTCTTCTTGGATATAGGATTTAATTGGAACTTAATTCTCCTATGTCAGCCTCCTTAGAATATTTTTCCCTAGTTTCATATAAAAGGAAGCTTTCTCCTCTCATTTTCTCTAATCATTTTTAATGACTAAGCAGTTAATTCTAGCCATTGATCATAAGTCATATGAAGAAAGTAAAAAGTTGAAGCATCCATTTTTATACATGTTTTCAAGCTCTCAAGGTGTTCAAGTCATCCTCTAAAGCATTCAAGTCCTCCATTGAAGATCAAGGATTCAATCTTTCAATCCTTTGAAGGGATTTGGTTCAAGCATTCAAGATTTATCATTCAAGCCCTAGATCTAGCCATCATGGTGGTGTAATCTTCCTTCAAGATCCTTTGTGCATCCTCAACACTCATTAATTCTCCCTTCAAGGTGGATTTCAAACATACAAATCATGGAGGTTTATGGTTTCTAAAGTTCATGTTTTCATATCTACATATTTGTCTATATTTGAATTACAATTGCATATCTATTGAATATCATAGCTTCATTGTTAGATTCAATTCTACTACTTGATAGCATTCTTATTTCAATTATTGATTTCAATGTTAATTCCTAAATCGGGGTTTGACTAAGGCAAACCCCTCCCCCCCAACAAACAAATCTCTTTTTCTTGGAGATATAGGTTCGGGACTATGGATTTAAACTCATATCTGGATACCCTTTTCAGCGAACTATTAGGATTTGAAAATAGATTTAATGTTGAGGAAAAATAGGTCAGGGTTAGTATTGTTGGGTCAATGGTGACATTTGTGGGTCAAGGTTGACCTTTTTCATAGGACTGTGTCGGATCAGAAAAATATTTCTGGGTTTTGTTTGTCTCTGCGTTTCTGTTCTGGGTCATACTTTAGATTTTCCAAAAACAAAGTACATACCTCCAAAAACAACATTCTTCAGATCTTCAATTCTTTAAGGTTGGTACTTCCTCTCATCCTTTTCAATTACTACAATATATCATATCTTCATAATCATAAAGCAGAATTTAAGATCTTCTTCTTTGCTCTCATTTCCAAATGGTTGATTCATTTGTGCATTGATCATTCTTTTGGGTTAATCAACTTGGATCTTTCATTTGTGCATTTGGGGATAAAAGAGGAACATCTTATCTTCCTTCTCCCTATATTCTTAATCACATTACAATACACAAATTACAATTAAATGCAAAGGTTAAGGAAATACAACACATCTCAAACCTAATCAACAAATAAACAAATAAAACCAATTTTCTTCCTTTACAAAAAATAAATTTTATAATTAATACCAAAAGTACCATACCTTATTAAAGGTTCAGTAATTGTGTCAATCCATAAATATCTCTGGTCTCCTAGTACACTGGTTAAAGCTCCAATTTCCTTGTTCTTAACAAATTTCATAATTGGTATAAAACCGACAGAGAAAAGACTTGTCATTACCTTAATTGCGTCTTTGGTTATCTAGTAAGGTATGTCTAATCATATGTAATCACCGTGTATCCTACTTTGCATAGTTTTGATAGTTTCTTCATTGGTTATCATCGAGAATTCAATCAACACATTTAATCCTTTGTGCCCCAGATCAGAGATTATTTGTAACTCATTTCTAGAGAGTGAAGCTTCAAGAGTTCTTACCTTTTCACTATCGTATTTATCCAATTGTACTTCAATTAACTTTTATATATCTTCCAAACACAAAGCCCTAGCAGATAGTGATTAAAATGTACCATTCAAAGAAACACTTATTGGATCTTTCATGAATTTTTCAAAAACTAGATGGGCCTCATCATCACAATTTACAAGCTTAACTAAATCCATGAGTAAAATATGTTTTTCACAATTTGTAGTTTCAACTTCAAATCTTCTTTCACACTTCAGAATTCACCAGATGTAGAAATGAAAATGATAATAAAAAATCCATCAAATTTAAGTTTTCATATACACTTAGGGTTTTGTTTCCAAAATGTCACATCACAAAAGATATCAAACATATTTGATCTGAGTACATAGTATCCTTCCACTATTCTGTAAACTTCCACAAGCCAATACTTTCTACCGTAGATTTTACCATTGGTTCAAACTTGTAAATTAGTTCTTCATATCATCATTCTATGCTAACAACACAAAATTCTTTGGTAGGGGAAAAAGGATTTCTAGTATAGCTCGCCCAAAGCCAAAGAAATCTGAAGTAGTTTCTAGAAAGAGAATTTGCATCAGAGATAGGTGTAGCCACATTGTTTGAAATATCTACTTCTTTCTTTTTCCATATTTTATTCATCTCACTTCTTACTTATTCTATATCAATCTTTTTCATAAGTTTATTTCTTCTTGTAGATGTATCTTAGTTCAGATTCCTACTTCTGCAGTACTTGGAAATGTGTCCATTTTGATTACAATTAAAACATTTGATGTCTCTTTTCTTGAATTTCTTGTTGTTACTCTAGATCTGCATTGATCATCTTTATATCCAATTCCATTTCATAATTGACAGTATCCATAAAAATGTTTACTCCTTTCATTAACTTAACTTCTATAGTTATTAGCCTTATGAGCAAATATTTTACATGTAAAGCATTGAATATTTTGATTTCAATTACCTCTACATTCTATGAAATTATGTATGAACTTGTTATAGAAAAAATTAATATCCATTAAAATATGGGTACCTTTGAGCATTAGGTTGTCTAACCAGAGGTTTTCTTGCAGAATTATTCTAATTGTAGAGAAACTTTCCTTTGGTTGTCTCATCACTATTTTTCTTGATTTTAGAGTTCTCTAATTTGCCTTTGTCTTTGCCTTTTAAATTAAACTTTTACTTGCTTCAAAGCCTAATCCTCCTTTTTCTTTTGGTATCTTCTTTACAACCATTATGTTTCAAGGAACTTTCCTTGATTTTTCCTTCTGATTTCAAGTTTGCTATCTCTTCCTCCATCTTTGTAGATTCCTCAATTTTGTGTTTGATTAGTCCATTTAGATATTCATTTCTTGATTCAAGTTGTATTCTCAGATATACAATGGTTTCATTTGCTTTGTTCAATTATTTTCTCACATCTCTATATCTGTCCTTGATTTTTTTGATTTTATCCCTTAGTTTTTTCATACATTCATTAGGCGCTTCCTTGACACTTTCCTTCAGATACTTGTTTTCACTTTCCACATTCTCAAGATCTTCAAGAGAAGTTTGTAGTTATTCATCAAGGTGAATTTCCTCTGTATTTTATTTAGATGTCATCTATTCAAAATTCAAGATCTCCCTCAAGCGATCAAGCTATACCAAGAGACCAGGCACTGATACTAATTATTGAAAAGACAAAATACTGAGGGGGGGGGGGGGGGGGGGGGATGAATCAGTATTCCATAAAACTTTAAATTTAATTTTATTAATTCATTATACAATACTCTTAACATTCATCATCGAAGTATAAGGCACTTAAAGATGACAAGGATATTGAATACCTCAAGAGTGTCGCGGCTAACATGGACATGTTGGTTATTGAAGTTGCTAAGATTCTCAAAAAATTTGAGTAGTTATGTTTTCTATTGTCTTTTTTCTAGGTCTGTGTGTTGGTCCTCTATTGGAATTTGGTCTCGTGCTGGATTTTTGTTTGCTTGTGCCATCTACTCTCTTTTTGGTGTATTTTGTCATAGTATTGTCTAAGCATAACTTTAATGCTATATCTTTAGTTTCTATGATGTAAAGGGTTTCAGGTCCCTTCAAAACCCGTTTTTCACTTAATAAAAAATATTCATCATCAAATTAATAATTTGAAACAAAAACACCATAAGAACAAGTAAACAATAGTTTTTTTTTATCATGGAAACCCAAATGGGAAAAACCACGAAGAGGGTTAAATCTCAATATTGTATAACTAGTTATAGAAAATTACAAGTCCTCACTGCACGATACACTACCCAAAAGTAAAGGATCACTATTGAAGGTATCACTACCTATAGAATGATAAGTGAAAAAAAGTGAACTGATACAATTACATCTATAATATACACAAAACACTTCCTCTAAAGCTTAGAATGCTAGCTTGACACACTTCATTTGTCCTTCACTGATTTGCTTAATTTTTTGGTACATAATACTGATATTAATTCACAAGTTCACATCCATCTCATCCCATCAAGGAGTGCATATAACACATATATAATGATTATAAACATATTTTGTGTCATCTAAACCAATTCATTAAGTAGTCATCTAGGATAATTCACTGCATGTTACATCCAGATTAAATCACACACATTCTTATATATGTTAGCCAAAGTGCAACCAATACCAATATCAACTTGAGATTATATGTGTTGTTCAATACTTAATTGTGTCCCAAAATTATAGGACCAAAAGCATTCATGAGATGAAGTACGAACATATTAATCACTTGTTTTAATCCTAGAGAATTAGAGCAACTAGAAAACTGATTAGCCAAACCAAAAATGCAATTTGACCAAAGCACCACAACTTGTGAACTCTTGAATATAAAATCAACATATGTACTAGAATATGTAGTCAAAATCTTATCTTCATATCTATTCATGCAGACCAAAATAATATCAACTTTATCACTGAATATCTAAGAGCCATAACTAGATAAGGAAACAATAGTGTGTTGACATCAATGCCAACCATTTGGAATGACAAAAACATTACCCTTTATCAATGATACTTTCTGACAAAGTTTAGGTCTAATTATGGTGAGTGTACAAAATAAGTTTTCAAAATAGCAAATAAGACCAACAAAATATCAATTTTTTTTGTTTGAAAAAATATCCTTATCAATATTCATTGCCTTACACATATTTTCCTAAGAGTATTTATAGAAAGTGATTTTATATAGGTCAAAATATGGTTCTTTTAAGCGTGCATGGTATGGTCCTAAACATGTGACTTTAAAACAATGAATTTTAGACATGTCTATTAAAAATCAATTTATACCATTAATATATTAAAATAAATTCTGTATTTGAAAATAACGTTTGAAGTACTACATTTCATTTTACCAAATGTTTTCAATATTCAATCTTTGAGTACTTAAAAATTTTAAATCAATTGTGAAAAATTCTCAAAAATCAAGAAAACACTTGCACTTTTCGGCCAAAACGTAGACTCAACTTCTTGCACCTACCCATTCTTCACTTCTTAGTAACATCAAGATCCCTCTTCTAGCCACCCATGAGGGTTGCAAGAGCCTCACAAAGGCTTAGGGGATCTGAAATATTAAATATGGTCTTCTAATAGAGAAGATAAAAAAGACATTGGCTAAGGCATATGAGAAAATATTGGTCTAGAAAAAGTCTCACCTCAAGATAAGACTATTTCTTACCTCTATTCTAGAGGATGTTAAATAGTTGTAAGATACACTTAAATAATTGATTGATGATGAAAACTAATTCACAAAATTCGACTCACCATTAACATTTAGAAAAGAAAAGGGAAAAATACAAGACAACTCAACAAATGAGATTAATGTATTTTTCTCATTATTTTTCTCCCAAACCTCTTTAAAATTAAAAATAAGAGGCCTTATATATCCTGAATAATTCCCTCAAGATTTTACCTTAATATAAACTTACTATTTTCTAATTATCAACTTTCTAAACTAATTACATGCAACTTGAGAACATCTCAAGAAATTACTTAATTATCAAAACTTTCTAATCTACTTACATGCAACTTGAGAACATCTCAAAAAAATACTAAAATCTCAAAACTTTCTAATTACCTACATGCAACTTGAGAATATCTGAAGAAATTACTAAAATCCCAAGAAATCACTAAAATTTTGTAAAGTCACTAAAAGTTCATGCATCATTCTCCTCTAGTTGAAAAGAACATAATTCCTCCAAGTTTTTGTCTTTGAACTCATGCCACTTGTCTAGATCTAGAATTCTACAATTCCCATTCTATAATCCATGTGTTACTAGTTGGTGCTAATCCTTCCCATTGTGCCAGATATCTTCTATATTGACCTTGAAAAGTCTAAATTGTTTTCTTGTACAAAATCTATGTAATCATTTCCTTTGGTTTGCTTGAAACCCATTGTTTCCAATCCACTTCTTTCACACATTTCACATCTTTTAAGACTAACTTTCCTTCCATCTCTTCTCCTATCTACATTTTATCTTGAAGATAATTAGAAAAATAATATTTACCTCTTTCTCCTTTGTTCTTGCAACATCCTCATCCTTATTCTCAATTGTACTTTTATTTTCTAAAACTTTAACATCCTCAAAAGTATATTCAATTTCTTTTGTCAAAAATTGTATTTCTACACTTCCTTCTCTTTGTATAACCAATGCATATAAAAAAAACTTATTGGTTTCCTCTCTTTGATAGGTTATTGTTGATAGGACTTTGTGATGGCCTCACCAATAGGGGTGAGAGTTGTCACCGGGTACCAGAGTACTGACCAAATTTGGATGAAGAGGTTTACTAGAGAGAAAGATCTCCTTGCCTCCAAGCACCTGGTAGTCGGGTCACAATGGTGTGGTAATGGTCCAGTTGGGCAGGTGATTGTTTTATGTTAAGGGGCATGCTGGTTTTAACTCATCAGATTCTGGGGATATAGAATGAGCGAGGTTTCCTGCAAGTGACAGTTAGCTTCGACAAAGAAAATGCAAAATATAAGCCAGAGTTAGAATATAAGTCTATCTATAGTCTCATTATAAGTTTCCAAACCTCAACAGTGGTAAAAAAAAACAACCAATAAAAATACCAAATAAATATATGATCATCAAACAAACATGCATCACTAGCGAAGAAGAGTATTTCATCTAACTATAAAGGAACTGGAGTAGAGGACATAAAGAAACATACAACATGAAAGCCATTTATTGAAGTCTAGAACTAGAGACAACACAAAGTATAACACCTAGAGTAATATTTCATTCCTTCATTAACTTCAAGAGCCAACACCACTAGTTGGTACATCCATGGCTCCAAGGGAGCATTAACCTACTGATATTGATTAAATAACTAAGCTAAGCGCACGAGAGAAACAATCACTATGGACAAAAAAATAATCAATTTCGCCGACCCTTGGAATGACATCATAATTCTTATCTATAAACATAGTTTCCTATCTACATCGAGGCCTGGAACCTATAAAACCTACACATTTACATTAAATACAATATTCACACTAGGTACTACCTACGCTATCAAATCATCTTTATTTTATATTACAATGATTGAAAGAAACATAAGAGAGAGCGAAAAGGAGAAGAATTTGGGGAACCAATCTCCAAAGAGATACAATCGTAAGTGTGGATGTGACTTATGCACTCTGGGTGTCTCAAGCCAGGCACTCCATAAATGAAGATGTGGCTCCCCATCCTTGGGTACTGTGATGTGTAAATGTTATACCTGCAAGAATGCTGCACACAACCACTCAATACGACTTTATATCAACATATTAGGATCAAATTTAACCAAATTGAACCAATAAACATGTCAAAACTGTCTTATTTATTTCTAGCTAGAATATTTACAAGAATTTCATAAAATGATCTCAGATTAAGCATGAATTCTTAGCAAATAGACAATCTAGGATGGAATATTTCATATGAAAATGCCTAAAATGCATGAAAAGTTGTTCAATTATGCTCTATTTATGATCAAATGCATGAAATTGAAACTATTTAGAGTAAGAACAAATGAACTAGATTATGCTAGAATGAAATTTACATTAATTTGATGCTAAAATGCACTATTCACCTATATGAAATGAGCTTAGAATGGCTGCATTATATAGGTTTTTCTTGGAGGGAAAAGGCTTCAAATTCAAATTTGAATTTGACGGTTGAGATGCATCCATGAGGGATGACTAAGATCAAAGCTCAATTGATCCATGTGATTACTCCTTATTGGTTGGAGGTTTGACTTTTGAGGCAAGTTGAAGGAATATAAATGTTTTGATTTAATTAATTCCTTTTAATTAAAATCCCCAGCCATGTATTTTTTATTTTGATTTGATTTAAATGACCAAGATTAATTAATGAATTAATGCCTCTTGGTGAGTGATCTTGGATTATTGATTTTTGATGAATTATATATTTAAACTGATCTTGTTCAATTATATAATTGTGATTAGCTTTGAATTGAAAGTCTTCATTAGGACTTAGGGAACTTGATTTCAGATTAGGGCTTCTAAGTTCATCAGACCATTTTCAGGTGATTACATGTACTTTCCCTATACATCATATATTAATTTTTGGTTTGGCGCCTCAGGAGTTGGGAATACATGTGCAACCTCTTACCCTTCTTCTTTCACCTCCATATCATACTGTAATTGCTAGGCCTCTCACAAAAGACTGACAATGAATTAGAATGATGGTCTACTGGCCTCGGGGGAATCATCGATACATACCATCATAAGGAAGACAAAAGCAAAGTTCAAAATTTTGGACTTCAAGAGCTTGCACTCACAGAATAATGAATAGAAGAATAAACTTGCAGGAGAAGAAGTTCCGGAACCCAGAGGCTTTATTGGTCCTAAAATTTCTAGAAGGCATCAATTATCTGAGTTACACCCTCCATATCCATCTCCTTCAAACAATCCATGCATCTATTTGCCTCATCGAGGTGATCCACTACATCCGCGACCTTTTATTTCATCTCAACAAAAACCCTAGTGGCATCATGAGCCTTCAACATCAATTGAGTGAGCTTTGCCATTATCAAACTATCAAAATCGCCTAGTGGCCATAATTGGGCATCAACTAGCTCATCAAACTTAACTAATAAAGAATCAATGGGGGAAAATCACCCGAGGTTAAATGGATTTGAAGATGTAACTTCCTGGACGAATAGCATATACCGGCCCATTAGATTTTCGACTATAGCCACATGAGTGCTTAAGACCTTTACCAGTCACTTGCTAGTCTTGATTCTGAATGCATGTCTAGAGTACTCAATCTTTGGGAACTCATACAATTCATTCCCCAAAATTCTAGTTTCATCTAGATTTTCCTCCCCCAGACTCAAAATTTCTTCAAGACTATCCTTCCAGTCCTCATATTTCTTGGAAAAGGCCTACCATTCTGGGAGGAGCCTATTTAATTGATTGATAATGTTATCAATCTTGTATAAATCTAGGAGGGATTCCAATAAGAAAATACAGATTGCCTCCAGCTATTCAATTATCCATCCATCCAAAGTTAGCGCCTTCTTCTTCATGTTCCAGAGTGCATCTATGTTGCCCTCTGGAAGTGGCATTCTGGAGGTGGAGGGCTTGGGCATTGCAAAAGAGAAGGGCAAGAATAACTTGGTTAAGAGATTCCAGGGATTTGACTCTGAAACTGGGAGCTCTTTCCTCTTTTGATATTCTTTATCGTATCAGTCATGGATAGCCTGACTTGTGTCATCTAGAAGACCCAACTCTCCTCTTTGGTCTCTCCGGCCCAGGGGAATCTTTGTTATGGTGCAATATTTGGCTGCTACTTCAGATTCATCCCTATCTCCTAGTGGGTTTGCCACTATTTCCAGCATGTTTCCATCTGTATCACTCCAGATATTATGGAGGGTCCGAGCCTTATTTGATTTCTTTTCCTCTTGGCCTTCAGCTAACATCTTGGCAGTGATGTATGAGCTGATATGTTTGTTGGAAATTTTCTCCTTCGGGACTCCACCAACCATTATGGAAGACCCTGTGCCTCACTCATTACCATATTTAAACCTGAGGTATCTCCAAGCCTTTTCTCTTGTTCCTCCATTATTTTTTTTTCAATGTTGTCACCGAGATTATTACCTGTATTTTCTTCCCCCATCTTTGTATCATTTCTCGAGAAATTTTCTGCGGGAAAGGAAGATGGTGGTGGCTGTTGAATCTGTTCATCTTGGTCTTCTTCTTATTGAAGTCCCAAGGTGACTCCTTATTTGTATGTGTTTAGGGGAAGAAATGAGCCTTGATCACCTACTGGAGGTTGGAGCCTATCATTTGGGGTACGCTTGTTCTGGAAGGTCTAGTTTCTCTAGAGGCCAACAGTTTCTCTTTAACCTTTCTATTTTTTTGTTCTTTTTCTTCTTCAACTTTTCTCTTAGCTTATTTATATATGTGTTCCTCTTCTTGTTCTTGGGCATGTTTTTACACCTTTTCAATCTCCTCTTCTTTATGGAGGGTACATGTATCTTGTTCTTAGACCGCCTCCTCGGTCGCTCTCTCTTCAGTTGTGTGTAGACTGCCTAGTTCATCGACTTGGAAGAAGTCATCAACATTTGTTTGAGAGATCTCTGGTGGATCATCTAGTTCATCATCTTTCTTAGAGCAGGAAGTGGAGGGAATTTCCTAGACCTCGGCCACATTTTCAGGTTTTGGGATCGGGTGTTTATTCGGAGGGGGTCTATCAGCCTTCTGTTTCTTCCTCCTTTGGAGTGGTACCCTGACAACAACTATCACTGCCTCTTCCCCAATATCCTTGTCACATGGCATACCAAATGGGTTAACCAGGGAAGGAGTTGTAGTTTGTGGGGGATGAGAACCTATAGGGGTTGCTATGAGACCAAATGTTACTCCAGAGCTAGCTTCTTTTGCCAACTTCTGAGACTTCTATAATTTCTCATCTAGCTGCCTCATGAGAGGCTCCAGGACTGGGTCTGACGAATATGAGGATGCACCGACCTTATGTTTTCCTTGGGATTTGGATTGTTCCTCTTCTTAGGGTCCAGTAACTATTGCCCTCAAAAATGGTGTATCCAAATGGACAGTCTTTGGACATAATTTGGAAAAATGACTGTGACTCCGCTCAACAATAGTTCTGGAGACAACCTGTATAGACAATTTTTTAGGGGTTCTCTAGTCCACTAGTGGGAGGTCCATCTTATCAATTCACACTTCTTTATACTTAGGTTCTTCACGAGACTCGTTGTCAAAAAAATTTTGTGGGAATTTCCAGAGGCTGAGACGGTCTATCCTGCCCTTTAACATTCTTACATACTGCCTACTCTAGACCTAAAAATCATCCTTGACAAGCTTCACAAAAATATTCTAAATGTGGCTCATGGGGTTGAGATCCCTGGGGAATTTTGTTCTCTAGCCGACCACATGGATTATGATTCTTTTGGATAAGTGAAAATTTGGTTAAGTTCAAACCACTTAACTCATTCTCTATTTCTTGGGCACCGTGAGGGTGCATGTGTATTTTCCATAGGTGATGGGAAAAGACACCAAGGCCATCTTCTTGGTGGCTAATAGGGTGTGCACCTCAAGTACCTGCCTACAAAATTCTATCAAAATAACTTTATCCATGCAATGCTTAGGTAACAAAAATGGGTTTCCAAAAAACCCAATAACCCGAATGTAGGTATGCTGTGAAAATTGGATGAAATAACATCCCCAACAAAACTTTTTATCCCCGCAATGCTTAGGTAAAAAAAATGGGCTGCCAGAAAACCCAGTGACCTGGATTTAGGTATGTTGTAAAAATTGAATGAAATAACATCCCCACGAGCTAACCATGGCCATCACCTCTGGAGATAGCTTGTAACCTATATCCTTAGTGAGCACCTTTATTCCGTGAAACACAAAGGTGTCGTTTACTCTACAATTTTTTTGAAATGATTCATCCCATTAGATCTGGGGAAAATGATTCCATGAGGTGGACTACCTTATTTCTAAGATAAGGACAGTAACTATGTCTAACCCTCATATTCCTCCTTTCTACTGGGCAAGAGACCACAAAACAAAATATTTTATATAAAAATGGTTGTCTTCCCCTACCTTCCTCAGCTGGGCATCTAGATTATTGGAGATAACAATGACCCAGTATAAACGCTGCCTGTCGGTAGTCATACAATAAATGAAATAATACATCTAAGGGGAGAACTCCTGGGCATGGGGCTTACCAAAAATTCTACACAAAAATATTATTCTGGCCTAGATTGGCTCCTTAAAGTCGGAGCAAGAGATATCTAGTTTCATCTTCTTAAAGTCCCGACGTGGACTTCTCACCCATTCTGTATTAAGGAGGATTTAGGTCGCATCTCTTGCCTCTATGAACTACATTATTGAGGTTGCCTTGGTCATAGTGATGGTTCCCTTAAAGAAAGGAATCCTCCATACGATGGAAAAGGTATCTTGGTATACGAAGGCATTAGGCACTCTAGAGGATGTGACGAAGGTGCGAGCAGTTGTGTTGAAGTTCTTGGCCATATGTAAAATTAACTTCGGAGCCTACATGGAGTGAGGGAAGAAATTTTCTTAGATGATTTTAAAGGAAGCAATTTTGATCGAAGATGCATCATTGGCCCACCTTAAATGGTATATGGCTTGTTCGAGCTTCCCAGTTCTGCCCAGGTACCAAAATATGTATTTGAAATTTTCCAGAGTGTTGTTTCAATATGAGAACCCTAAATGGTTCCATCTTTCTTGTACTTCATCACCAGCAGGAGCTTTTCCAAGGTCTTCTCTACTTTTTAATTCTTCGCTAGAACTGCATATTTGCTTGGGAGGTCCGGGCTTCTCGGTAGTGACCCTTCTTCTGCCATTTTTTTATTAGAACCTGCAAGACTGGACGATTGTTAGTATAAGATATATGATATATTAGGCTTACTAAAAATCTAAATTCTGGGACTTAGAGGGTCACATATCCTATTATTTGGAAACAAATAAAAGAGACATTGATTAATGACAAAGAATATCGGACGAGGCATCCTCTTCGCAATCAAACTGCAAAATCCATGATGCATGGACAGAAAGGCTAGAGTCTGAAAATAATAACTCAGTAACTTTCCATTAGAATAAGAGTGTTAGTAGCCACTAAGGTATCCACGGACCGAATCCTAGAATAGAAAAAAATCAAATAGGCCATTGATGTGACACTAATTAATGATTGGTCATTCCTAGGGCTAAATACACGTTCATCCACTCATGCGGAGTTATGGTATTTAACTGACACTTGACATAACATGAAAGACATTAATGGATAGCTAGAAAAGAATTGAATGTTCAATCATGGGAACTAATTACATTATTAAGGTGGGAAAAAAAGAGGAGAGAGAAAACTCAACACTAGCCATTTGAGACACACAGACTCGACCTTGCGACCAACCTGGTTTTCTAACTTGTCATAATTTAACATTTGACGATGCGAGTTGGGCCAAACCAATTTGACAATAATTCATGACCTGTTATTGTAAGGCATGGTCGACAGGCCTCCTAAATAATTTGAACCAAAACAAACTTACACTCTTATCTACAAAGACTTCACCTAATTACACAAACCTTCTGAGATTTACAACATTTACATGAAATTCACAGGATATCATCACACATTTATAGGTAAAACATGAACCTATAGAATATATACAAATTCACAAAATATTTACACTTATAGGACACCCAACCTATGGGCCAGACGAGCCGCAGAGGGTGGACACTAAGACTATGAAGGACAAGCCCAAAATCTAGTGCAAGCACTATTTATAGGGTGGATATTGGGAAGCACAAGGGCAGAAGGCAAAAAATGACAACAAGAAGAAAGAAAGAAATGCCAAAATAGGAAAAAATAAAAAGGAAACATGCCAATGACCCAGGAGGGACCTACCTAAAATAGAAAATGTTGAATTTGATGCTGCTTTACCATTAGCTTCAACAAACCAATGCTAATACCCAAATGCAGATGCAAGCACTTGCACAACTTCGTTGTTCAAGACTCGAGCTCAGGGAAAACTTTGCATTTCACAGTTAATTGCTCAATAAGTAATTTTTCTCACAATAAACGTAAAAATGAAGGGTAAAAGCCTTTTATAATGTCTAAGGAAGTACATTAATTGCTATTAAAGATTCCAAGGATAAGTAGTTTCTAAAGTCAGGACCTCGGTGCACTCGATGTTCATTTCTTAAGACGAAGACAGAAGTGATGACACCAGAATCCCTGAAGTCCAGAATCCCTTGACCATAGACGAGAAAAAAATTTGGGATCTGGATCTTGGAGAAACACAAAAACCATAGAAAGAAAACAAGGCAAAAACAAAGAAAAAGGGGACCCAACAATTTTCTGCACAAAATGTAGGGACGGGTATGCAAGGCATAACAATTCCCTTGGAGATAACATATTTTCATCTTTTCCTTCAACCTTAAAAGGCAATAAAATCACTTTAGAACCATCCTTCAAAAAAGTGTATGTATTCTACTCTCAATCATGCATTACCTTCCTTTCATACTACTATGGTCTTCCCAAAAAAATATGGCATGTATCCATTGAAATGACATTACACCATACTTCATCCTTATAAATATTTCCTATGGAGAAATTGATTAGGTATGTCTTATAAGTACAATGATTTCATTTCTCTTTTTAAAACATGCATTACAGTAAGGGTGAGAATATTTTTCAAAAGACAATTTCAATTTATCTACCATTTCTCTTGAAACCATATTTTTGCAACTACCACCATCGATAATATCTTCACATACCTTTCTTATTCAGGTGCATCTAGTTCAAAAGATATTTGTTCGAAGCCAACAATCATCACAACCTCTTGTTCTACACTTGCTCTCCTTTTGGAATCGCCATTGTCTTTATAATCACGAAACTCTCTCCCACATCTGGTGAAAGCTTAATATATACCCTTTCTTCCTCATCCTCAACTTGAACCAAGTTCATTATGATTTTTTCTCCTTTTCTTCATCATGTGGCATATGATTATTTGGACATTTAATTGATTTATGATCCTCTTTACCAAAAATAAAGAAAATGAAATTTCTTCGCGAGTTTTCCCATCCTCTTTCACGACCATATCCTTTGCCTCTTTGAAACTAGCTTCCTCTTTGTTGATTTTAAAATTGTTGTTGAGCATCATCTAATTTATCTACTTCTTGAGATGATTCTCCCCTACCATAATTGAAATTACCTTGCAATAGATATTTTGTACCTCTTTTTGCACCACTATTCAATGGGAAATATTTTCTATTAGGCTTTTATTATACCTTTGAAGCTAATTGGTATGCTTCTACAATAATGTTAACCCTATGCATGCTCAATTCATCTTGGATAGAAAATTTTAGATCATTCACATACCTTACATCCATTTGATCATCAATTTCTTGGTGTTCCATGCGAATGGACAATTTATAAAACTTATTTGCATAATCTACCACAATAGATACATTTTGTTTCAAAATTTTAAATCTACAAAAATAAGGGTATGTCCATAATCCATAGGCAAAATTTTCTCTCTCAACTTCTTTTGCATCTTATTCTAGGCCCTGATTGTACACTTGCCTTTTTCTGTTGCTCTTTTTGTAAATAATTCCACCAAAGCATTGCACGGACCTTTAACTTGGTGCATGCAAATTTTAATTTTTTCCTTCTGTCATATAATTCTATCTAAAAACTTCTCCATATTGTTCAAGCAATCTACCAGCTCCTCTAGTTTGAGACTACTTGCATAACTAGCAACTTCAAGTTCCATCAATTTTTTATTATTTTTTATTCTAATGCTCTGAGTATCCTTTCTTCAAAGGTTAGATGCTCTAATTGTTCTCCCTCTTCATAATATGCATGTTGATATTCACCTCTTTTGCTTATTTCCTCATTTGAATTATTTCCCCTTATTCTTTGATTTTATATCATGCCTGCTAGCTCTACTACTTGTCACTATATATTTGCATATATCTCTACGTATTTGGACACAACCTTCTCCAACTCTTACTCTCCTAGCCATCTTCCTGCTTTGATACTAGATGATGCAACCTAATTCACAACATCCAATTCAACATTAACATTTAGGAAAGACAATAAAAAAATACAAGAAAACTCAAGAAATGAGATTAATATCTTTTAAAAAAAAATCATTTTGCTCTGCAACCTCCTAACAATTAAAAATAAGAAAGCTTATATCTTTAAATTTCCCTAAAAAATCTACTTTAATACAAAATTATCAAATTTATAAAATAATTACACACAACTTGAGAACATATCAAGAAATTACTAAAATCTCAACACTTTCTAATCTACTTACATGGAACTTGAGAACATCTCAAGTAATTACTAAAATATAAAAAATTTCTAGTTTATCTACTTACAACTTGAGAACATCTAAAGAAATTACAAAAATATCAAGAAATCACTAAAATCTTGATAAACGTTAAAATTTCTTGAATCAAATGATCCAAATTGGCATTTTCATTAACTTTTGAAGTGTTACGGTTAGCATTTTTTCCTTTATGATGAGAGATCCTTGTCCATTTATCCTCAAATTTTTAGGTTGGAACATCTGTAGACTGAGAAGTTCCTTGGTTAATTGGGGATGTGATTCAACCAAGGTAGTCACAAAAGGGTAACCCTTGATTTTTTCCTCTATGGACTTACATCAAAAGAAACTGTTGGATAGACCAAGGTAAATACATGCAAAGTGTGATGAAAGTTACCAATTTGTATATCTATAGATTCTTTTAGATTATTGACCAAGTCAATATCAACATAAACATGGTTTTTTTTGAGATGAATCTAATCAAATATATTAGTCTCAACATTAATGTCCCTCCCTAGGGAGACGCCAATAATATGTAAAAAGTTTCAACTTGAAAGGATCAAACATAGGAACTCGAGGCAAACCAACAGAAATAGTTTCTTCCCATCCATGATAGAGAAATCTCATGTCCAAGGTTTAAATACTAATAACGATGTAGAAACACACCAATGACCATGTTTAAGGATAGCCTCTACATGGATAACCTCAAGAAAACTAAAAATAGAGAATCTAGTGAAGTTCTAGTTGGAGCCAAGAAAAAATATCATGCGGGATGTATTTATTGTTGACCCAATTCCATAGCATGCTTCTAGACTGAGTGTGGATTTAGAATGTGCACCTCATGAAATACCTTTAGTATGAACTTCTATGGATACTTATTTGTGGGAGCCATCCTACAAAGTTATCAAACTATCAACAACATCATGAATTATTGACTTGAAGTTTTTTGAGACCATAACTAGAAAAACACAACAATAAATGGGGAAGGTAAAAAGGTTTTCCTACATCAAGAGCATAGTATGATGTAAGGAAGGCTAAAAAAAATGTAGACAAGACATACACCCTAGCATAGACAAATTCATACTCTCATAACGATCAAAGAATGCAAAATTTGAGGAATTATAATTTTGATTTTAATTTAATTAGTGATCGAAATTATTCATGTGCAGGTTAAGGGGGCTCAAATAGTAAAGATTTTGTCTTTTAAACAAGGATAGAAATCACATTTTCATGATTATCCTCATATACCTAATGGAGTATGAGATGCCAGTATTCAATTGAGTATAAAGGATCTGATACAAGCAAAGGTAGTTGCTATATTTAGAGATCAAGTTTACTGTTGCTTATAAATATTTGTAATAGAGAAATATCTTAATCCAGTGGACTTAACCATCCTATTTGTAAAACCCAGATTTAGGTGACATTCCAAAAGAGTGTTTAAAGCCCTCTAACAAGGCCACTCCCAACAGGGTGAAGATCTAACAGATCTGAGGTAAATCCCCTAACAGGGTCACATTTAGAAAATGTGTTTGTAATCTTTAATAGGGTAAGTTCTTAACCGAGCGTACTTTAGAAGGTACATTTTTATTGTGGGTTATAATTCCCACAGAGGTTTTTCCCAAATTGGGTTTCCTCATTAAATCCTATGTCAATGAGTTAAATCTGATGTCTACTGAGTTAATATGATGTTGATAAGTTGAATGATTGATTTACATATATGAGATGTATTGTTGCTTATGTTATTGAGTTATTTGGTGAATTGGTTATTTACTGTATTCAATATTACCGAGTGAATCAGTGAGTTTAGTATTAAGATTTTAAGTTTGATTTGTTTGATTCACCCCCATCTCAGTAGGACCAACACCTTCAACATCAATTGGGCGAGCTTTCCCATTATCAAACTATCAAAATATCCAAACGACCAAAACCGGGCATTAGCAAGCTCATCAAACTTAACTAATAAAGAATCAATGGGGGAAAATCCCCAGGGGCTCAATGGATTTGATGATGTAACTTTCCAGACTAATAGCATATACTAGTCCATCAGATTTCAGACCGCAACAACATGAGTTCTTAAGACCTTTTCCAGTTGCTTGCTAGTCCTAATTCTGAACCCAAGTCTGGAATACTAGGTCTTTGGGAACTCATACAGTACGTTCTCCAAAATTCTAGTTTTGGCTAGATTTTACTCCCTTAGAGTAAATATTTTTTCAAGACTGTCCTTCCAGTCCTCATATTTCTCAGACCGGGCTTGCCATTCTGGGAGGAGCCTATTTAATTGAACGATGATGTTGTCGACCTTGTACAAATCTGCGAGGGATCCCGATAAGAAACTTCGGATTGCCTCCAGCTGTTCACTTATCCATTCATCTACATATAGCACCTTCTTCTTCATGTTCTAGAGTGCATATATGTTGCCCTGTGGAAGTGGCATTCCAGAGGTAGAGGGCTCAGGCATTGTAATTTAGAGAGGGGCAATGGTAATTCAGTTAAGAGATTCTCAAGATTTGACTCTGAAGCTTGGAGCTCTTTCCTCTTCTGATATTCTTTATTGTATTGATCATGGATAGCCTAAATTTATTCATCTAGGAGACCCAGCTCTCCTCTTCGGTCTATTCAGCCCAGGGGAATCTCTATTATGGAGCAATATTTGGCTTCTACTTCAGATTCATCCGTGTCTCCTGGTGGGGCTTCCATTTTTTCCACCATGTTTCCATTTGGATCCCTCCAAATATTATGGAGGGTCCGAGCCTTCTTTGGTTTTTTTTTCCACTTGGCCTTTAGCTAACATCTTGACAAGTGACGGAGGAGCTGATATTTCTATTGGCAATTTTCTCCTCCGGGACTCCACTAGCCACTGTGGAGGACCCTGTGCCTAGCTCATTAACATTTTTGAACCTAAGGTATCTCTAGGCCTTTTCTCTAGTTCCTCCATTATTGTGTCATAGACACTATCAATGGGATTATTACCTGTATTTTCTTCCACCATCTCTGTATCATTTCCCGAGATTATTTTTGTTGGCGGGGAAAATGGTGGCGACTACTAAATTTGTTCATCTTGGACTTCTTCTTGTTGAAGTCCCAAGGTGGGCCCTTCTTTGTATGTTTCCATGGGAAGCAATGGACCTTGATCACCTATTGGAGGTTGGAGCATAGCATCTAGGGGTACGGTTGATCATGAAGGTATGATTTCTCTAGAGGCCTACAGTTGCTCTTCAACCTTTCTATTTTCTTGTTCTTTTTATTCTTCATCTTTTCTCTCGGCTTCTTTCTTTCGGTGTTCCTCTTCTTGTTCTTGGGAACATTTTTGCGCCTCTTCAATCTCCTCTTCTTTCTAGAGGGTAAATGTATCCTATAATCAGAATGCCTCCTCCGTCACTCTCTCTTCAGCTGCATGTAGACTATCCAGTTCATCAACTTGGAAGAAGTCGTCAAAATTTGTTTGAAAGTTCTCTGGTGGATCATCTGGGGAATTGTATTTCTTGGAGGAGGAAATGGAGGGAATTTCCTAGACCTTGACCACATTTTCAGGTTCTGGGCTCGGGTCTTTATTCAGAGGGGATCTATCGACCTTCTGTTTCTTCCTCGTTTGGAGTGGTGCCCCGACAGCAGCTATCATTGCCTCTTCCCCAATATCCTTTTTACATGGCATACCAAATAGGGTAATCAGTGAAGGATTTATAGTTTGTGGGGGTCAGGAACCTACTGAGGTGGTTCCAAGGATAAATGTTATTCTGGAGCTAGCTCCTTTTGCCAAGTTCAAGGACCTTTGTAATTAATCATCTAACTGCCTCATGAGAGGCTCTGGTACCGAGTATGACAACTATGAGGATGTGCCAACCTTCTATTTTCCTTTGGCTTTGGATTGTTCCTCCTCCCAGGGTCTAGTAATGGTTTCCCCCAAAAATGGTGTATCCAAACGGGCACTCTGGGAAAATGAGCATGACTCTGCTAAACAATAGTTCAGGAGACAACCTCTATACAAAAATTTTCAGGGTTCTCCATTCCATTGGTGGGAGGTCCATCTTATAAATTCCCACTTCTTTATACTCAGGCTATTCAAGAGAATTGTCATAAGAAAAAAATTATGGGAATGTCCAGAGGCCAAGAAATTCCATCATGCCCTTTGACATTCTTACATACTATCTTCTCTGGACCTGAAAATCATCCTTGCAATCTTTGCAAAAATATTCTGAATGTGGTTCATGGTGTTGAGATCCTCGGGGAATTGCCTTGTATATCTGGCCATATGGATCATAATTCTTGTGACTACGTGAAAAATTGGTTAAGTTCAAACCACTTAACTCATTCTCTATTTCTTGGGCCATTACGAGGGTGCATGCATATTTTCCGTAGGTGATGAGAAAAGACACTGATGCGATCTTCTTGGTGGCCAATAGGGCGTGCACCTCAAGTACCTTCCCGCACAATTCTATCAGAAAAATTTTATCCCCACAAGGCTTAGGTAACAAAAATGGGCTGCCGAAAAACCCAGTGACCCAAATGTAGGTATGTTATGAAAATTGGATGAAATAAAATCCCCACAAAACAAATTTATCCTCGCAATGCTTAGGTAACAAAACTGGGCTGACGGAAAACTCAGTGACTCGCATGTAGGTATGCTATGAAAATAGGATGAAATAACATCCCTACAGGCTGACCATGGCCATCACATTTGGAGATAGCCTGTAACCTATATCCTTAGTGAGCGCCTTAAATCCGTGAAACATAAAGGCGTCGTATACTCTGCAAATTTTTTGAAATGATTCATCCCATTGGATCTAGGGAAAATGATCTCATGTGGTGGACTACCTTATTTATAAACTGAGGAAACCAACTGTGTCTAACCCCAAATTCCTCCTTGCTTCTAGGAAAGAAACCACAAAACAAAAAATGTTATATAAAAATGGTTGTCTTCCCCTACCTTCCTCAGCTGGGCATCAACATGATTGGAGATAATAGTGGCCCAGTCAAAACACTGCATGTTGGTGGTCATACAGTAAAATAAATAATACATCCAAGGGGAGAACTCTCGGGAGTGGGGCTCACCAAAAATTTTGCACAAAAATATTATTCCGGCTTGGATTGGATCCTTGAAGTCAGAGAAAGGGATATCCAGTTTCATCTTCTTAAAGTTGAGGTGCAAAATTATCACCCAGTCTGCATTAGGGAGGCGTCGGACCACATCTCCTACCTTTGTGAACTGCATTATTGAGGTTTCCCGAGTCATAGTGATGGCGCCCTTAAAGAAAGGAATCCTCCATACTGTGACAATGGTATCTTGGTCTAAGGAGGCGATAGGAACTCCTGAAGATGTGATGACAATGCGAGCAACCACGTTCTAGTTCTTAGCCATATAAAAAATTAACTCCAGATCCTGCATGGAGTGAGGGAAGCAAGCTGCCTGGATGATTACGGAGGCAACAATTTTGACCGACAATACATCATTGGCCCATCTCAAATGGTATATGGCTTATCTAAGGCTTCCTAGTTTGGCCCAGGTACCAAAATCTGTATCTAAAATTTCTCAGAGTGTTGTTTCAATGTGAGAACCCTAAATGGTTCTGTCTTTCTTGTACTTCATCAACAACAAGAGATTTTCCAAGGCCTTCTCTACTTTTGACTTCTTCGTTGGTACTGCAGATGTGCTAGGGAGTTCCGAGATTCCTGGTCACCACCCTACTGCTACCATTTTTTATTAGAACATACAAGACCAGACGACCATCAGTATAAGATATATGATATATTAGGCTTACTAAAACTTCAGATTCTGGGACTTCAGCGGTCACACATCCTATAATTTGGAAACAAATAAAAGAGAAATTGATTAAAGAAAAATAATACTAGATGAGATGTCCTCTTTGCAAACAAAACACAAAATCTATGATGCATGGCCATAAAGGCCAGAGTCCAAAAATAACAACTGAGTGACTTGCCATTAGAATAAGAGTGTTAGTAACCACTAAGTTATCCAAGGACCGAATCCTGGAATAACAAAAAATAAAATAGACCATTGATGTGACACTAATTAATGACTGGTCATTTCCAAGGCTACATAAACACATGTTCATCCACTCACACAAAGTTATGGAATTTAACTGACACTTGGCATAACAAGAAAGGAATTAATGGCCAGCTAGGAAAAATTTGAATGTTCGATCATGGGAACCGGTTCCGTCATTAAGGATAGAAAAATGGAGGAGAGATAAAACTCAACACTAGCCGTCTGAGATGCATAAACTCGACCTTGAGACCAACCTGGTTCTGTAACTTGGCAGAATTTAACATTTGACGACGTAGCTAGGCCAAACCAAATCAACATAGAGTTCATGACTTGTTATTGTAAGGCGTGGTCGATAGGCCTCACAAAGAATTTGAACCAAAAAAAAATTACACTCTTATCTATAGAGACTTCACCTAATTACACAAACCTTCTAGAATTTACAACATTTAAATGAAATTCATAGGATATCATCATGCATTTACAAGGAAAAATATGAACCTATAGAATATATGCAAAATCACAAAATATTTACACTTACTTATAGGACACCCAACCCATGAGCCGGACGAGCCGCGGAGGGAGGACACCAAGACTATGAAGGAAAATCCCAAAAGCCCGTGCAAGCACTATTTACAGGGTAGGTCTTGGGAAGCACAAGGGAAGAAGGTGAAAAATGAGAAAAAGAAGAAAGAAAGCAATGCCAAAACAAGCATAAAGAAAAAGGAAACAAGCTAACGATCAAGGAGGGACCTACCTGAAACACATAATGGTGAATATGATGCTGCTTTACCAGTAGCTTCAACATCCCAATTCCAGTACCCAAATGCAGATGCAAGCACTCACACAACTTTTTTGTTGAGGACTCAAGCTCAGGGAACACTTTGCACGTTGCAGTTAATCACTCAAGAAGTATTTTTTTCTCACGGTAAATGTAAAAATGAAGGGTAAAATCTTTTTATAATGTCTAAGGAAGCACATTAATTTCTATTCATGATTCCAAGGATATGTAGATTCCAAAGTTTGGACCTCGGGGCACCTGATTTCCATTTCTTCAAGTGAAGACAGAAGCGATGACACTGGAATCCCCGAAGTCCAGGATTCCTTGACCATAGACAAGAAGACACTCAGGGATCTAGATCCCGAAGAAACACAAAAACAAGAGAAAGAAAACAAGGCAAAATAAAAGAAAAAGGGGACCCAACATTTTTCCCCACAAAATGTACGGACGTGTATGTAGGGAATAACAATTCCCTTGGAGATAACATATTTTCATCTTTTCCTTCAACCTTAAGAGACAATAAAATCACTTTAGGACCATCCTTCCAAACAGTGTATGTATTCTACTCTCAATCATGTATTACCTTCCTTTCATACTACTGTGGTCTTCCCAAAAAAACATGGCATGTATCCATTGGAATGACATTACACCATATTTCATCCTTATAGATATTTCCTATGGAGAACTTGATTAAGTATCTCTTATAAGTACAATGACTTCATTTCCCTTTTTAATACATGCAATATCGTAAGGGTGAGAACATTTTTCAAAAGACTATTTCAATTTATCTACCATTTCTCTTGAACCCATATTTTTGCAACTACCACCATCGATAATATCTTGACATAACTTTCTTATTCAAACACATCTAGTTCAGAAGATATTTATTCGAAGCCAAGAATCATCACAACCCCTTGTTCCACACTTCCTCTCCTTTTGGAATCACCATTGTCCTTCTAATCACGAGACTCTCTCCCACATCTGGTGAAAGCTTAAGATATACCCTTTCTTCCTCATCCTCAACTTGAACCAAGTTCATTATGATTACTTCTCCTTGTCTTTATCATGTGGCATATGATAATTTGGATATTCAATTGATCTATGATCCTCTTTACCACAAATAAAGAAAATAAAATTTCTTCGCAAGTTTTCCTGTCGTCTTTCACCACCATATCGTTTGCCTCTCTGAAACCAACTTCCTCTTTGTTGATTTTGAAATTTTTTTTGAGTATCATCTAATTTATCTAATTCTTGAGCTGATTCTCCCCTACCATAATTGAAATTACCTTGCAATAGATATTTTGTACCTCTTTTTGCACCACTATTCATTGAGAAATAATTTCTATTAGGCTTTTCTTTTACCTTTGAAGCTAATTGGTATGCTTCTTCAATAATGTTAACCCTATGCATGCTCAATTCATCCCGGATAGAAAATTTTAGATCGTTCACATACCTTACATCCATTTTATCATAATTTTCTTGGTGTTCCACATGAATGGAAAATTTATAAAACTTATTTGCATAATCTACCACAATAGATAAATTTTGTTTCAAAATTGAACAAATCTACAAAAAAGGTCTTTCCTAATCCATAGGCAAAAAATTCTATCTCAACTTCTTCTACATCTTATTCTAGGTCCTAATTTTACACTTGCCTTTTTTTCTTGCTCTTTTTGTAAATAATCCCACCAATGCATTGCACGAACCTTTGACTTGGTGCATGCAAACTTTAACTTTTTCCTTTTGTCATATTATTCTATCGAAAAAACTTCTCCATACTGTTCAACCAATCTACCAACTCCTCTAGTTTGAGACTACTTGCATAGCTAGTAACTTCTGTTTTGGTTCCATCATTTTTATTTTTTGCTTCTAATGCTCTGAGTATCCTTTCTTCAAAGGTTAGATGCTCTAATTGTTCTCCCTCTTCATAATCTTCATGTTGATATTCACCTCTTTTGCTTTTTTCCTCGTTTGAATTATTTCCCCTTATTCTTTGATATTATATCATGCCTTCTAGCTCTGCTACTTATCACTGTAGATTTGCATATATCTCTATGCATTTGGACACAACCTTATCTTCCTCTTACTCTCCTAGCAATCTTCATGCTCTGATACTAGATGACGCAACCTAATTCACGACATCCAATTCAACATTAACAATTAGGAAAGGCAATACAAAAATACAAGAAAACTCAAGAAATGAGATTAATATCTTTTTTTTTAAAAATGATTTTGCTCTGCAACCTCCTAACAATTAAAAATAAGAAACCTTATATCTTTAAATTTCCCTAAAAAATCTACTTTAATACAAAATTATCAAATTTCTAAAATAATTACACACTTGAGAACATCTCAAGAAATTACTAAAATCTCAACACTTTTTAATCTACTTACACGCAACTTGAGAACACCTCAAGTAATTACTAAAATATCAAAAATTTCTAGTTTACCTACATGCAACTTGAGAACATCTAAAGAAATTACAAAAATATCAAGAAATCGCTAAAATCTCGACCAACATTAAAAGTTCTTGAATTAAATGATCCAAATTGGCATTTTCTTTAACTTATGAAGTGTTACGGTTAGCATTTTTTCCTTTATAATGAGAGATCCTTGTCTATTTATCCTAAAATTTTTAGGTTGGAACATCTGTAGCTGAGAAGTTCCTTGGCTAACTGGGGATGTGATTCAACCAAGGTAGTCACAAAAGGGCAACCCTTGAATTTGCCCTCTATGGACTTACATCAAAAGAAACTGTTGGATAGACTGAGGTAAATACATGCCGAGTGTGATGAAAGTTTCCAATTTGTATATGTATAGATTCTTTTAGATTATTGGCCAAGTCAATATCAACATAAACATGGTTTTTTTCTAGATGAATCTAATAAAATATATTAGTATCAACATTAATGGCCCTCCCTAGGGAGGCGACAATAATATGTAAAAAGTTTCAACTTGAAAGGATCAAAGGTAGGAACACAAGCCAAACCAACAGAAAGAGTTTCTTCCCATCCACAATAGAGAAATCTCATGTCCAAGGTTGAAAGACTAATAACGATGTAGAAACACACCAATGACCATGTTTAAGGATAGCCTCTACATGGCTAACCTCAACAAAACTAAAAATAGAGAATCTAGTGAAGTTCTATTTGGAGTCAAGAAAAAATATCATGCGGGATCTATTTATTGTTGACCCAATTCCATAACATGCTTTCAGACTGAATGTGGGTTTAGAATGTACACCCCATGAAATACCTTTAATATGAGCTTCCAAGGATACTTATTTGTGGGAGCCATCATACAAAGTTATCAAACTATCAACAACATCATGAATTGTTGACTTGAAGTTGTTTCAGACCATAATTAGAAAAACACAACAATAAATGTGGAAGGTAAAAAGCTTTTCCTACATCAAGAGCATAGTATGATGTAAGGAAGGCTTAAAAAAATGTAGAAAAGAAATAAACCCTAGCATAGCCAAATTCCTACTCTCATAACGATCAAACAATGCAAAATTTGAGGAATTATAATTTAAAAAAAACAGCTAATTAGTGATCGAGATTATTCATGTGCAGGTTAAGGGGGCTCAAATAGCAAAGATTTTATCTTTTAAACAAGGATAGAAATCGCATGTTCATGATTATCCTCATATAAAAAAAATTTAAAAAATTTCCATGAGCTATTATGATGAGCAAAATTAAAAGTAGTCTTTGAAACGAGATTTTCAGCCCTTAGTTTCATCACTACTTTATCAGGCAGTCATTGAATTGTAGTAGCATTGAACTCAAAAGTGGAGTAAATTGATAGTGGAGTCGGTGACAAATTTAAGTGAGCATGGAAGCTCCATGAATCATTAAATGTGGATCATGGATGCAAATTTAAGGCCGGTGGACCAAGTATTATTTTGACTCATAATTTGGGGGCTGATACTTGTGTAGAAATGATCAGATTAAAAAACAAAGATTTTGAGATCTCACTATATTTGATTATTTCTATACAGTTATTACTCAGTAGCATACTATCCTTATACATCTGAATAGAACGAGGTTACATAGAGGATGAAATGACTATCCTTATACATCTGAATAGAATGAGGTTACATACAGGATGAATCAAATCTTAATGGATTATAGAGGTAAAAGTATAGTTTTATGTCTGTTTTTTTTTTATGAATAGTTGTATTCTTATTTCCGGCTTTATTTCTGCAGGGTGATTTCTATATCCTCCGGCCCCTTTTTTTTGTGGATATGTAACTTTGATATTTTATTAATTGAAAAGGCACTATTCATAAAAAAAAAGTATAGTGAGTGGTATGTAGTTGGATGAACGGTTTTGAATATAAGTGTAAATATAGTTTTTAATTGATAAATCAATCTTCTATTTGTTTTTTAGATATAGGTTAAAAAATATGGGTTTACATTTAAAATATTTGGTTGTAAGGTATATATATATATATATATATATATAATTGTATAGTACATAAATCATTAGTTACAATGAAAATGTAAAAAGTTATAAGCTTTAGAGTTTTCTACCTTTGCAAATGTGTGAAATATCAAAGCTATTATTGAGTTTATGCATGTGTGTTAAAGTTCAAAGCGATTACGTAATAATGCAACACGATTCTCTTGGAATTAATGCTCCAACATAAATGAATAAGTCATAAGTATGTGTCACCAAATAGGATTACGTGTAGTTCTAGTTAGTTGTCAGTAGTCATATCTGTTTACTGTAATTTGTATTAGCATAATTATAGGATCTTGTTGAAGTCAAATGACTCTATATATTTGTATTTTCTTATGATGAATGATAAGTTGCAAGTTCTTATTTTCTTTTTGTATTTATTTCTTCTGTTATGTTAGTATAGCAACTCTATTTTTCATATAGTATCAGAGTCATGTTTTGTTAAACAAAATTATTGTGTGTGTGCTTAAGAAGACCTTCTGTGCTGCTAGAATAAGTTAGAGAAGAAGTTATCAAGGAGATGAGGCCTGGAGAAGAACCACCGGATCTTGATGGTGATGATGATTTCATTGAAGATGAGACAATTATTCTATTTTGAAGAGGTCGATACTTTGAAGATAGAAAAGGATGCAATAAAGGCTAGATAGCTCAATAGTCTAAGGTCCTAATAGATCAAAGAAACTATACCTCATTGAGGTTATGAGACACACATGTGAGGACTGGTGTCCAATAGTTTAGGGAGATCTTAAAATATGGAAGCTTAGCATCATACCTTTATGAGGATTATGAGGCATTTCATGTGCAAATGGTGTCCAATGGTGTTCGAAGCGTGGATGTTAGCTGTATGACTATACCAACATTTGGGAGAAACTTGAAAAAGCCTTACTGGTCTATAAACTATTTTCAAATAATAGTTTCTACATAATGTATTATTTTATTTTATGTTGATGTTATCACATTAAGTGGGTGTGTTAGAATTAATGCTCCAACATAAATGAATGTCATAAGTATCTGTCACCAAATAGGATTAGGTGTCCAATGTGTTTGAGTTAGTTGTCCACAATTCTGAGTTAGCTGTCAAATAGTTCTAGTTAGTTGTCAGTCATATATGTTTGTTGTCATTTCTATTAGCATGATTATAGGATCTTGTTGAAGTCAAACGACTCTATATATTTTTATTCTCAAATGACGAATAGCAAGTTGCAAGTTCCTTTTTCTCTGTACTTACTTCTTGTCTATGGTTTTAATAGGTTCTAGTAGAGAAATATACGATAGATTCTCCTAAGATCTTTGATCTAGATTTTCTTCTAAACTCCGATTTCATTTCAAATAAATGTAAAATGACTGAATGTAATTAAGTACAACCACCAAACTTGTAAATCAACAACAAAACATGTAATAGATTGGCTCACAAGAACTAGTGAAGTGATTTACAAGACCTAGCATCCATAGGAGAAGTTCTAGACTAAGGCCTTTCCTCAAGCGTAATGAGTTTCCTTTGCACTACTACAAACCACACTTGGAGTGTATGCACTTCATACAATACATTTAACTAGTTGTTTGAGCAATTTTAGGTATTTTTATAACTTTATTTCAAACTGTCAAGAAATAAGAGATATTTTATTATTATGTTATACTTTTACTCATAAAAGTAATACATTTGAGAGGACTTTCGCCCTTGACACTAGAATAACTAGACTTGATGTGCTAGAATCTAGAAGTACATACCCATTCCATAGTGATCAAATCTTTAGTTGTAATAGACATGCATGCATTTTATTTATTTATTTTAGAGTTTTATGTCAAAGTTAGATTATGTATTGAGAGTATTGGGCTAAGCTAATACATTTTATATTGAGATAATGATTGTGGAGTATCTATTGCGTCCAATGATCCCAATCTCATTCTTGATTGTGTAAGATTTGATTTGATTCTTAAGGAACACATTCAAGACAATCCAATTTCATAACTAAACAATTGACCATTTGACAATTATATCATTATTTATCAATAATTTCAAATAAAACTAATAAGTAATTGAAAATACTTTTAAAAAGATTAATAAATCAAACAATAGACCATTTGATAATTATATCATTATTTATCAATAATTTCAAATAAAACTAATAAGTAATTGAAAATACTGTTAAAAAGATTAATAAATCAAACAATAATTTTTATGTTATTTTTTATTTATATTGAATATGTGAAAAAAAAAAGGACGACATTCTCAAAAATTACATTGCAACCATATAAACTTTAAAATTTTAAAGAAATGAAACACTATATAAGATTGACCAAGAGTATTGTTCTCCTCAAACTCTTCTTTTTTGGGTCCTTTATTCATTTATTGTCCTCCTTGTATCAAAGAAAAAAGAAATTCCATGGCTAACTTTTGCAGCATATCATATGCACTTGCAAGTAAAATTATTATCTGAGTTTAAAGAAGTTGAGGAATATCTCTGGTAAGAAATACATTAGAAATGTTTTGATATGCCTTTTGAGTAAGATGGACTGAATCAAAGAAGAGATATTTGGAAGCATCAGGGCATGTATAGGGGCTCAATTTATTGCACAGGAAAACAATTTCAAAGGTACCAGTCCCACAGCAACCCTTTGCAATCACCTCCAAATCTGGCATGCAATATAACATTGCAAGATTAGACACAATTCTACCCATATATTAATATAGAAATATAGTAAAATCTATTTCTACCCATATATTAATATAGAAATATAGTAAAACATTTAGATTGTTTTTCAATCAAGAGAATGTAAAATACCATATTGGCTAGGGTTTGCAATGAACTCAGAAATCAGATTGTGATAATCAAGAGAAGCAATTTTAAGGCTAGGAAAAGAAGATTTGAGTCCACTAATCATGGCATTTAATCCTGAATTGAACCCATCTGCAGCCTGGTTTATCTTCTTGTCACATCCTCCCTTGTTCAAAAGGATTCCAAGGGTTCTCTCTATTGGTAGACATCCCAATGGTGGAACATTAATCAAACCAATTCTAGTGGCATCCAGATTGTATAATTCCTGCACAATTCAGATCCATGTCAGAATTCACTGCAATTGTGATTGGAAACTACTCTGATTTGTGCTTATCTAATCAAAACTAATAAATTCAAAAAGTAGAGACAAGTTATAAGCATGCCTTGATATAAACTGTGTATGTATTCAAGAGGAAATCAGTATACTCTTGAACAGTGAATTGGAGTCGACGAGTTGGGAGTGGGAAGTAGTTGACAATAAAGTCATTGGTGCCTATTGAGATGAAAAAAATTGCATTTTTGATTATGGTGGTGGCTTCTGCTTCTCCCACCAGTCCTGTTATTTTCTTTCTATACTCTTTAAAATACTCAATTTGTTTCCAAACTGGTATTACATTCTGCATTCATATATACAAATCCAACTTATAAAGAAAAAGATGACAAGATGAATACATTTGTTGTATACCCATGGTCCTACAGATGTCTTATAAATGTAATAAGTAGAGGCTATCTGATCTTTAGGATGCACCAATACATAAGTTACCCTAATAAATTAAACATTGGTACATCTAAAAATTGAATTGCTGTTTCCATATATTAAGATCCATGAAAAAGTTCACAAGATAACATGTAATGTCTTCCTACCAATATATGGGCAGTGAGGTTATCTAGGCCTGTGCCAGAGGATGAGAAACAAACACCACTGAGCAAGTCTTGAGCCTTGAGCTTAGGATCCAAATATGGGGGCAAAAATTCCTTGATTCCAAGTCCTTCAGCTGTAATGAAATGTTAGAATTGTAGTTATCATGACAGTTGAAAATGGGCGAAGATAAATCAAGCCAAATTAAATAAACACCAATCATTTGATTAATAATACCAAATATGGGGACTTCCCCAACAACAATTTTTAAATTTTTAAACTCTTGAAAGATCAAGATAGTTCTTTTGTCAGAGAATAATCACATTTCTATCTAGAGCTTTCAAATTTATTGGCATGATATATGAGTTACCAAAGTAGTCAGACATGAGCTTTCCATTGGATAACCTTCCTGTGGCAATGTGGTCTTTGAAATCTCTTCCATATGGAGGAAAATCACCAGTAACTATTGTACCAATAAAATCATTATTCCCTGTATCTCCATAAGAGTCTCCAAACAGAAAAATAGCAGGTACTTTCTGTCCTCTGACAAACAAAATGTAATTACATTTCTGAGCTTCTATGATGATCAGACTAAAAAGTACAGAGCGAAAACTGAGAGATTCTGCCCTTGATTTCATTGCTGTTCTATGTGACCCTGCACCAGGGAATCCTTGAATTGTTGTACAAAATTTAAGTTAATCCTTTTCAAAATGAACTACCTACAATAGAAGGCATGAAGATAAGCGTTTACAAGGTTCTTTTTGTAGGTATAGTTTGGAGCAAATTAATATGGAGTGGATGACAGATTTAAGTGAGCATGGAGTATGGAATGGGCATAGATAATCCACGTGGGTGATGATTCTCTTTGACCATCTAGATAGATATGATATCAAAGATTAGTTTTTGGTTTTATGACAGTTCGCCTTTTATAGTCCTCCACCTAACTCTTCATTCTTCAAATGTTAAAACTGCAACAATATCAATTATTACTCTTATTTTTTTCAATAAATAAGTGCTTAGGATATTCATCACGAGCACTATTTTAAGAAACTACTTGTAAACTGTATAGTTACGTTGATAAATGCAATTACAATGGTAACAAGTGTTACAGAATTGTGGATAATTGTCTTTATAGTATTATAATAAGAATAGTTGTTGGTTAGGTCATAAATGAGTTATGGTATATTCTTTTGATGACACTGAATAATAATTCAAGATTAAGGAATACTTCTGAGTTGTATATATCCATTATTTTATTGGTCAATGCAAATAATAGTTGTATTTCAAGATTTATTCATTTTTTTCCTTACAACATATGTAGTTAAATATTGATACAAAAATAGCGCATTTAACTACCTTAATTAATTGGTCTTTATCAGTAAATTAAAATTCAATTTTTAAATTTTCATAGTTTAAATAATCAATAATTATTTGTTTGAGCTTTAAATCAATAAAATCATTTGTTTATATTCAAAATTGGAAATTGAAAATCATTCTTTTAATCAAAAAATCAATTGTTTTTTGGAAACTAATTTTCTCCAAATTAATTTATATTATCTTCTTTCTTTTTCTATTCGAAAATAGAATGTCTTCATCTTCATTCCATCTCTAATTATCTAGTCCGTTCAATCTACTTTCACAGGTCAATCTCAACCGTCGATCAGTCTGAAATCTCTATATAAACCCTCTTCAAACCCATTTTGAAAAATCACATTTTTTTAGAGCACATCTATTATGTAGGTTTTTCAAATGAATTGTGATCAATGCATATTATCAATCTCTTTTATCATATTTTCGAATATCCAAAGTCATAAACATTGCCAACATCAACACTGAACACCATCAAAACAACGTTTCAGAAGGAGAAGAGAGAAGCAACAGAGGCTTGGATTAACTATTGGTTTACGCATAATTGCTTATTAGATTTCCAATAGATTAAGTTTCATTTCTGTTGTTTGTGGGGCTTTATGTTGATTATTAGTTCGTTCTTTGTTTAGTTCGATGCTACTAATCCTCTATTTGAGTTTGTGCAAATTTGACCCCATACATTTTGGTGAACCTGACATGAACTTACTGCCAACATATTGCTTGTAGACAACCAAAAAAAATCCCTTGGTCTCGGCCGTATGGCTGAGACTCTATAAATTTATTTTATTTTTTGGTTTTCTTTGTTATTTCGTAATTGCAAAAAGATTTTTGCAATCAACATGTTTAATATCGCAATCGTTCCTAGTTATTTCACAATTGCAATTGTAATTTTGCAATTGATTGCTCTCTGTATTCTGCAGGATTTCACAATTGCAGGAAGTTTGCCACAATTGCAAGAAGTTTGCCGCAATTGAAATTTCAAATTTTGTTGCAATTATCAGCATATGAATTTTTTTTGAAACATAACATTTAAGTATAAGTGAATCACTTATGCTTTAAGTTATATTATAAATATATACTTTCAGGATGTTTGAGAGTGGTTTCAGATCTCCAGGAGTTAAAATGCAAAATCTAGATTTTAGAGGATTTTAAAAAAATTCAGACTTGTCAAATTTTTAGGATTTAGCATGTGTTACTAACCTTGTTGTTTCAGCATGTGACTTTTCAAAAAAGGAAAATACACATGTTAAAGACCCCATTATTCTAACAGTTTTCTTGTAGGAGGGGAGGGCTTGAAACATAAGACAGATCTGAAATAAAGACAAATTCATCTTCTATTATTTCTTGTCTTTTTTGCTTGTCTGAAGCTTAGGAACACTTCAATTTGGGGCTTTTAAAAAGGATTATATACCTTTCATACACACTTGAATTGGAGCTTAGTAACTAAACATTTGTCTTGTGTATCCGACACACTTGTGCATCTGTAGAGTGGTCCCACTGTTAACATACACTATCCTTTCCCACTCGTTCTCATAGTCGTTGGTGTAAGAGAAAAATGTTTTAAACGACGCTTATTTTTTTAGAGGGTGCCATTTAATGGGAAAAGAGGTACTCACCCCAAAGGACGACCCAAGAGGTAACAAGCTAAAGTCAAGCTCTTCCGAACCACTATATAAAAATGTGGTTGTGATTAGTGTCGCAATCAATGGGTGTGAATTCGTTATGTCAGCAAACATATCCTTTAGTATCCTTGTGATGCGTTAAAATCCTCCATTACAAGACTTAAAACATCTTGTTTGGAAAGGACTAGGAGAGCCCCCTTAATTGGGAATATCATTTGAGTATAGCCACTTGAGCGAATGTCCTTACTAAAACAACCAATATTTTTAGTTGTCAAAAAACTCTCTACTTGTTGATACGGAAGGTCAGACGACCAACTAAGATGCCCGACATACTCACAATTCCTTGTAGAGATAGCAATTTCTCAGGAAATGGTGTCCCTTGGAATCTGAAGTTTGGTATGCCAGAGAAGTGTGTTCCATGGAGGGGAACCAGTGCTACCAAGCTTCTAAGCTATCCGTGTTGAATAAGTGCAGCTGGATTTTATCGAAGTGGGGACTCAGCGGTACTGTCATTACCAACCATAGGGTTTTTATTTTGTTTGATCTTAATCTTGAATCTATAAAATATTGTGTCTACTGTGTTTTCTTGTGTGATCATTTTCAACACAAAACCAACATCTTACGAAATCAAATGAGTCAAACATGTTGAATGTCTAGGGTGTCCACAACAGTCTATTCTAGAAAACATTTTACCTCGGTGTTCCAGACTACATTTTATCAAAAAACTTCAAAAATGCAATCAAATTTTCAAAACTGTCATAAGTTGCCATAATCACCAGAATTCCATTGCAATCGCTAGAAGTTTGCCGCATTTTCCTGGTATATTGCTGCAAACGAAGGCCAAATTTTTTCCGCAATTGACCATACATTCTGTCGCAATTGCCATAATTTTTCCGCAATTGATATAAAGACCTGTGCACTTGTTCTTTCAAAATGGTATGGTTTCCTCTATCAAAAAACTTCATTTTATCATTCCAAAACCTTGTGAAAGTCTTTTGTGTCATGTGAAAGGTCAATGTGTACATTTTAGGAGATAAAAAAGATTCAGTGAAATCTCAAACACCTAGGATTACCTCTCTTTTATGGTTCAGTTGTTAGTTAGCATTGATAATTCAACGGTTTGGACTAGATTATCTTTATCTCATCATCTCAATTTCATCAATCTGTTATAATGACTCTGTCTCATCTAAGACAAGAGTCAAATCATATCCTATCATCATCAATCTCTGAGATCAAGAGAAGTCAAAGTTTGTTCTTAGAGTTACCCTTGTTAAAAAGGAACGTGAACCCTCCTTGAGAGGTTGTCTCTTTTGTTTTTTTTACGTCAATTATTTTAGTTAAATCCTAGATAACACAATGTCTTTTACACATTATGAGGGACCAATTACTTGGTCACGAGCCAAAAATCATTCAGGGGAAGAGGAAACAAAAGTTGATCCTTTTATACATACATACTCCTCTTTATACACTGAAAATGTCCCTGAAACATCACATGTCTCACATAGACCAACTATTGTTTCAGATATCTCAGAAGGAGAGTTAGAAGATGTAGATCAAGATGATCACTCTTCACAAGTTGTAGCTTTTGTAGTAAAACAAAATCCTAAAAAATTCCTAGCAAGGCTATTAGACAAAGGAGTCAAACTTCCATCTGGGTTTGATGTCTCCAGAATATGGACGGAAAATCCATTATCAATCATAACACAACTAGGAATTCTCAATTTGAACCTTTCATATCCCAAATAATGTCTCTTCCACTATCAACCCAAACGATAACATCACACACAACTTCTGCACAAATGAGTTCTTCAAATCTGACTGGTTCATCTTCAATCCAACACATGATAAGTGTTCAAACAAGTCTAGAAATAACCTCTAGTTTATCACAAATAAAATATCATTCCCTTTAGTTTCAACTACTCAAACAAATTTCAACCCTCTTGTATCACAAGCTATCCCCACTGGACTTAGACTTAGCTCATTGCAACAAGAAGGACCAATCTCTGTCAGTCCTACTTACAGTCAATGTCCTCCAAGGGTCACACCTTTGTTTTAACAACCAAAACAATAAAAACAACAACAACAACCCAAACCTCAATATGTACCTCAAACAAACACATTTGGAATTCAATACCAAATTCATGGAAGGTCATATATTCCAACACAATCGTTTCAAGGAAAAAATCTCATAACAGGTACTGGATCACGATCAAACATTGCAAATGTCTCTCAGTCTCAACTTGACCTTCTGACACAACAAATACAAATGCTACAAATTTAGGTCTCAAATCAAGGGCAGACTAAGTCCTACACTATGGAAGACTTATACCCTTTTCCTTTTGATCACTCACTATTCATGCCTTTGTTTCCTACACACTTTGTAGTACCCAAATTTGACAAATAAAGAGGAAATACCAATGCCATGGAACACATTAGGGAGTTATTTTCCAGTTGCATGGTGTTAGAACATAATGAAACATATCTTATGAGATTATTCCCCCAAATTTAGTTGGACCAACAATAAAATAGTTTTCTCACTTACCTCATGGTAATCAATCTTGGGGAGAATTAGCCAAACAATTCATTGCTCATTTCTATCACAACATCGAACACAATGTTAGCATTGAGGATCTATGCAATAGCAAACAAAAGGAAGGAGAGTATTTCTCTAAATTCTTGAAAAGACAGAGAAGTATAGCTAACAGAAACCCATATGATGTTCCTGAACAAGCTCTCATAGTAATGTTTGTTGATAACCTTATCCCAGATATGGCGTACACCACAAAACTACAACTGGCTCCAAATTTCAAACAATTGATTAAACAAGGCATACGATGTGAGAAAAACTTAGTCAAGAGAGGAATCCTTTCTGATCCAAATTATCCAAACACTAGCAAAAATTCCAATGATAAACCTAAATGGTGGAATAAAAATAAGAACATTACCAATGATGGTGTCACGGATGTTAAAAATGTCAACTATGTGCAACCTAAGATATCATTACAGGGGGCATCAACACCAAGTCAAACTCCTATGGAAAATACACCCTTGCCAAATTTTCAAGTGCAAATGCAAGGGTCAAACAATTAAATGGAAAATGTCACACAATCCCAATGCAATGTTCAATGTCAATGAAGGACTCCTTTTCAAAAATGCGACTATACACCCTTAGGGGAACCACTCGAAGAAGCACTTAAGAAATTAATCGAAAGTAATCTAATCACCTTACCTGAAATAAGAGAAATTGAGTATGGCACTTTTAAGCCTAGGTTGTGGAGGGAAAATGATTTTTGTGAATATCATTGTGTTAAAGGTCACAAGACATCAAACTATTATCATCTGAAGGACGCTATTGAAGACTTAATTGAACAACACGTCTCAAATATTACTAATGTTCAACCCAAAGGAAATACAAACCACACAATTTTCAATAATCCTTTACAAGACCATAATAAAGGAAAGACCCTTGCATCTATTCGACAATCCAAACATGTCAATTATACCTACCATGCCTTGGATAACACAATAAATTGTCTCAATCCTATTGAATACCAACTTGAAACCATTACTATTAGAGATAACAACTCTAAATGCACAGTCACTACCCACCGCACCAAGCTTGTATTACAAGGGGCACCTTCTACTTCTGCTACACCTACAACTGTTACACAAATCCTGAATCCACCACACAGTTTGGTGGATCAGCTTAAACACACTCCTGCTCATATTTCTATCTTTGACTTATTGTGGATATCTCTTGAACATAAGCAAGCATTGGATTTAGGCCTTCAAAATGCAGTTGTCCCCACAGACATATCTCCTAAGAAATTTCAAAACATGGTCAATTACATTGCTGCCAATAAACATGCTACATTTACTAATCATGATGTTCCTATGCATAAACCTCTACACAATGATCCTTTACATTTATTTGTCCAAGTGCATAAACACAGAATCAGACGAGTCCTCATTGATGGCGGGGCTAGATTAAACATTTGTAATCTCAAAGTAATAAAGAACTTGGGATACTTAGAGTCAAACATTGATATCACTAGGCGCATCAACATCAAAGCATATGATAAAAAGGAAAGATCATCCAAAGGTTTCCTTATTCTACCAGTCAAAATAGGACCAGTACTGAAAAGCACCCAATTTCAAATATTAGATCTTGAACTTGGATATAACATGTTACTAGGTAGACCGAGGATTCATGACATACAAATGGTACCATCTACCTATCATCAATGTATTAAATTTCGTTATCAAGGTACATAAATCATTATATAAGGAGACCCAAATCCATTTTAATATTTCCACAATCTAAGGGGTAGTACAGATAACCAGGTACCTTTAAATAAAGAAGCAAGTGTGCCTTCTACTTTTGCTTCGATTCCCAAGGATATACCAAGGGCGGGAATGACTAGGAGGTTACATCATCCTACATATTATCAGAAGATTAATCATGTTGATGCAAGCTGAGATATGGACTACAATGACATATCAATACACTGAAGGTACTTATATGAACCACACACCAGAGATATTGTTGGCTGCTATAGAGCTATATATTTTTTTGGCATTATTGTTAAATGGAGAGAAAGATTCAATGAAATATCCATCAGGGAGAAGAGATTCTACAACAAAAACGGAGAGAAAATCTAAAGGTTACTATCAATGAAATAACCATCCATCAAATGGAGGGAACTAGAGAGAGTTAACACTGCATATCTATCCAGAAAAAGGAGAAGAAATTCTACAAGAAAGGGAGAGACAGAATCAGAAGATAGAATTGCTACAGCTATCCATTGAAGAGAATGGAGAAAGTGATAGCACAAAGAAGAATCAAATCTATAGGGAGAGTTGTAAGGTAAACATTTTTTTAGTGATTAAATGTATTGAATCTAAGCTAGAAGAGCTTACCGAGATTCAGATATTTGAATTGGTTATAGAACAATAAGTTTAGTATGTTATGGTATGTTTTATACTGCATATTTCATATTGTTTTTCCATCAATGCCAAAGGGGGAGATTGATGAACTATAATGGATTGAATGTCTGAAGATGATAAGGTGATGATCACCGAGCTGCAAAAGTGAATGCAAGACATTAAATTAGTTAATGTATTGTATTATCATTGATGTCAACTTGATATGGTTTGATTGTTCATACACATATTGTCATAACCTTGAAGATCTGAAGAGCTAAAGTTTATATGGTTGGTAAAACATAAAAGGTCTATATACACTGAGTAACAGTGAACACCAAGCAGTTCACAGTGTATACCGAGTACAACAGTAAGAGAAAGTGTTACTGAGAAAGAGTTAATAACCGAGCATAACTGAATTTGATGATCGAGCATAGCTGGAGTTAAAGAACAAAAAAAATGCTTAGCTAGAAGAGATACAATTTAGGGATTGACTGATTGATTGCTTTATTATCAACGATTAGTTAGGCTAAAGAAAGGAAGGAGATTAAAAACGTGTTTTATTCATAGTTATCAAGGAGAGACTTACGAAATAAAACTAAAGGAGAGCTTTACGGGATAAAGAAAATCATGGCGAGTTTTATAGATCAAGGAGAGATCTCTACAACAAAAAACAAGGAGATTGAGCAGCTAATCATGTCTTTGAGCAGCTAATCATGTCTATATAAAGAGACAAGGAATTCATTATCAAAGAGAGGAATGCTGAGTATATTTTGTGTGAAGATAGAACTCTTCATACACATCTGACCATACGGGTTGAAGAACAAAGCCAAGGAATTCTGCA
>MU224603.1:373454-383637 GCA_018584345.1 Thuja plicata
CTCACCTTGGATCCTATTCACTTCAGGATCCTTTTGACTCACACTTGAGTCTATTAGGGTTACTCACGGACCCTAACCAGAAGGATTTCTGTACTCCCTCTCTCCTAGGTTTCCTACCCACCGAAAAGCTTCACTCTTCATCTTATCTTACTCTCCATGACTGAATAAAGTCAGCCATGCACCTTCTCCTTCTATCCCTTTCTCCTACAAGTTCTCTAGCCGGACCATTTAGCTCGCCTAGGACTTGTCTACAATTCTGACTAGCCTCTTCTCAATCCCAAACACAGAAACAAAAATAAAATACATGAGGGATGCTTCTTGACAGTCACACTCCATAGGATGGATTATAAGAGTCAAAAAGCATCCATGAGACTTGACTGAATTCAAAATCCTACTATCTAGCAGTTTATACACAAGAAAAAGAACACACAGAACACACAGGAACTATTCTTTATTGAAAGTCTAAAAATTACAAAGCAAACTGAAAATCTTCTTCGCTAATCTACTCAGTCTCTATCTTCTCCAACCTCTCCAACCTCTGGTACGAGTTTCCTTCCTTGCTTATATATTCGGCCTCTTCTTGACTGTAACCATTTCTAGGTTACCTGCCGTCTGCAGATTCTAACTACCTCGGCTCTTCATCTTCCTCCCGTAACTGTCATCAAATCATCATTAGCATGGTTATCTATGTGGACAACATTTTCCTCCATGGCATTCTCTCTTTGCTTTTGTCGTATCTGACTTTTCAACTCTTTCTCAGCTCGATCAGGCATTTACCTTACTTCGGATGTTTATTTGCATAGTCACGAGTCATAACAACCCTGTATGCCTTAACCCTGTGACCTTGCGATAGTCTATTGTCGCGCTCTCGCAGCACTTCGAGATGAGCTGATGATGACCCTGCGAGTACGCGATACATTGTTGTCGTGCACTCACAACACTTCTACACGAGCTGCCTTTTGTTCTGCGACTATGCGATGCATCGTTATCATGCACTCGCCATGCTTTGAACCGAGCTATCAGTTATCCCGTGACTATGCGATGCACTGTTTGTCACATCCTCGCAGCTGTTTTTTATTGACCGCCAGTTACCTTGAAACTATGCGCTAAGCCTTTGTCACGTAATCGCAACTGTTTCATACTAACTGCTGATCATCTTGCGACTGAACGATAGACTGTCATCGTGTTGTCGCGACCCTTATAGCTTAACTGCTGGTTCACCTTGCGACTATGCGATAAGCATTGTCGTGTTATCGCAAACTGTTCTCCTTAGCTGCCGATTTCCTTACGACTGTGTGATACACTATCATCACCTTGTTGCAGCCGTCTTCCACTAACCGCCCATCGATTCACGAGCTTGCGATACCTTATCATCGTGTTGTCGCACTGGTCTTAAACTTAACTGCTAATCACCTGCGACTGCGCGATAAGCATAGAGTAACCGATTTTTATTGTTTAACCGCCTTCGTGCTAAGAGTTAAGAGCTGTTAATGGTTTAGGGAAAATAGCCGTCTGCTAACCGTGATCTGCTCCATGATCACCATTGCTAAACAGCTAGGGCTTCAGAGCTAAAACCCTAGGGTGCTCTGCACCATTAAGGGTCGGACCCTGTTAGGAGTCTTTTATAAATAACCCTGTTAGGGGTGGTGGACTCACTGTCCAAAAGCTCACTGCTTGATGGTGAAGGATACAACCTTCTGTATAGCAGATATACACTATATCTGATGATGAAATGTAGAGTAGACCTACTATCTTGATCAGTTCCAGTGTATTGCAATCTTTCACTTCTTCTTCACATAGACTCTTGATGAATGAACCAACTCTGATAATTTGCTTTGTACATCTTTCTTCACATTTCGTATCATTCACTCCCAGTGTGTTACATATGACTTAATATAAGTATCTTCCACAAAGTAGACAACTCTCCATAACATCCTTGTCAGCTCTACTAAGCACGCAAGCACAATTACAACCGCGCAATATAAACTGGATAGACACGACCCTTCACTAAGTCGGCCTCACCAAATTAACTCTAACTTTGTAATCTTCTTGAAACACATTTGGCACCTTTAGATGAACATCATCAACTCATAATTAATCATGAATATACACATGCATATCGTGAGGATAGGCACAACTCAAGAAACACGTTACATACGTCAGCTCTGAACAAATGCTCTTCCAAAACTGTAGCTGCCAATAAAAAAATTACACAACTTCACTGAAACATCATATCTAAATATGCGTGTATGAACATAACATAATAAACATATCAACAACATGTATCTAACCATGCAAGTCTTCATATCATCATTTTGATTAGTACATACAGAGTTACTGTTGTGTATTATATGTTGTCATCAATGACAAACATACAATCAATCAACTGCACAGAATCAAATCTCCAACAACTCTATGACCTGAATTATTCAGCTGAGAAACACTCAATAGATTATAATTCAATCCTTTTACCCAATAAGCATTTTCACATTTAATCAAGCTATTCAACATTATGGTTCCTTTACCTTCAAATAGACAAGGTGTATCATTACCCATTCTTACTGTACCACCATTATAATACTCAAAAGTGTTAAGTTTTTCTTTGTCACCGGTCATGTGGTGAGTGTAGTCACTATCTGTAATCTAGATGTCATTTTTACTAACCTTAGATATGAGTGCAGTTTCTTCATACCTTTCAACTTCATCTGAATCATCCTTCACAGCCACAAATACCATCTCGATGTCTTCATCAGGTTTGGTGTCAGTATCTTCATCTTTGCAAGCAGCTAGGTAGCTGGCTTTCTTGCCTTTGTCCTTGTAGTCTCAGGTATCTCTTCTTTCTGATTGTTGGTAACCTCTATAATATTTGTTATCACCTCTGTCAGATTTCTTCTCAAAAGATATGTCATTACTTTTGTCATCTTTTCTTCTGTTAGGACATCTTGCAGCAAAATGTCCAATCTCTTTACAATTAAAGCATACAACTGGTAACTTGCCTTTGTATTTACCTTTGCCTCTCTACATTATTCTAGCCATAAGTGCTTCTATTTCATGTAGATCTTCTTCTTCACTTTCACTTTCACTGTCTCTTCTAGATGTGTGTCTATGACTTGATTTGCTTATTCTCATAGGAGACTTAAATGTAGACTCTAAGTTTGGTAAGCCACTATTATTATAGTTATTCATCTCAAATGAAATCAGTCTACCAATTAAACTATCAAGAGTAACTATATTTTTTTCTACTGCTCTAATTTATTGAATGACAAAAACTCTAATAGCATATATAGGTAGTAAGGTTCTTAAGATTTTACTTACCACTGTCTCCTCTTCAAGTGTACCTCCAACTCCTCGTATAGCATTGACTACTTCTTTTATTCTTGTGTTGTACTATGTGATGTTTTCTCCTTCTTTAATTCTGAGATCATCAAATTTTCCTCTAAGGCTTTCTGCCCTGGCTCTCAGAACATTTATATCACCTCCATGTACAAGCTTCGTTTGTCCCACATATTCTTTGTAGTTTTGTAATCTTTGACATCTTCAAATTCAGCATCAAAGAGTGAGCACAAAAGCTCTATGACCATGCAGTTGTGTTCATGCTTCTCTCTCAATTGATCTACTATCAATACTCTTATAGGAAACACATATTCAGTATCTAGGAATTGAGTAACATCATTACCAATACATGATAAGTGGAGTCTTATCCTGCTTTTCCATGAAGCAAAGTTGTCTTTTTTCAACTTGGGCACATCTCGTCTGTTCATCTTGTGATCTTGACTTAGGTCTTGAAACCTTACTTTCTAAGCACACAACCTCTGATACCAATTGTTAGTAATAACTGAGAGGGGGGGTGTGAATCAGTGGCCTCAAAAATTTATCCTTCAAACTTAACCACCAATCAATAAACCTCAGATTATTAAGTCCCTACAACATGCATGCCATGAAATACTTATAATGATTAACTATCTGTCGGTGTTCTTTGTCAATCCTTATTCTTTGTTGATTACCGATAAGCAGTATAAATATTTACCAAAAACTCAGTAAATAAGCAGAGTATACCGATCAATCCAGTGTTAACTATGTCAGATACAAAAAAATAAAGAAATGAATCATACACACATAACAAATGATTTTTTAACGTGGAAACCCTGTTAAGGGAAAAACCACTGGGACCGGTACCCCAAATTTTCACTCTTCTAAAGTGAGCCCTGTTAGGAGCCAACCCTGTTAAAGGTTACAAAAATTATGTTAAGTGCGACCTTGTTAGAGGATTTTTATACATAGAGGTTGTCACTTAGTATCGGGCATCTATTGCTACCATCCTTGAATCAGCCTCCTTCTTAGACTGTCAATAGGTATCGGGCAAGTCCAATGCTACTTTCATGAATCAACCTTTTTGGGACTCCTTGGGATGTACCTCAATATATAGAAGACTGTTAAGTCCTGCTCGGTTAAGAGACTTGATGCTTCAATGGTTAAACTTAAACACTATGACCTGTTCATGATGCAAATTTGAATTGCATATTTTTAGATCTATTTAAGTGCATTACCTCTCTGATCAATGTATCAATTCAATTCTTTGTGCTCCAGACTTGTTTCTCTGTGATGTTGTGCTTCACTGTTCGTTAGTGTCTACAAAATTCCTTAGCTCTCCTTCAGCTTGATTGATCAGGACTCTATGAAGTTATTCTTCATCAGTTTCTCTTTAGCATCCTCTTTCTATTCACTCCCCTTAATCCCACTCATAAATGAATTAATCTTGTCTCTTATATAGACATGATATTCACTGTTTCTTGATTCTTGGCGTGAAAAATAATCCAACCAATTTGATTTAAAGCATAACTCCTAATTTGTCTCGTAATTATCTTCTTTCCAAATGTACAAATCATCTTTAAATCAATCACTTAACTCTAGTCGAATAAAACAAACAAAACAACCAGTTAAGTCTATGTTTAGCTCTTGCCAGCTAGATATTTCATCATTTTCTAAACTCTATGCTGCGTCAGTCACCTCTACAGTTAGTTGTCAGTGACAACTTACAGTTTCATCGGTGATACTCCAGTTAGCTTTGTGATCTCCATTCATTGGGCATCATTGGAATTCTACTCATCAGGCAACCTTCTGACTTTTCTCTTCGGGCATCACTGTGGTTTTGCTTCGTCGGGCAACACTATACTTTAGCTCGTTGGGTATTACTGTGGCTGTTCTTCTTTTCTCTGACTGTCGGTGTGCACTTCATCGGTGTTGGTTGTCACTTAGTGAATACTTGACTTTTATGTATTGTTGAAAGCTTAACCTTTGTTCCATTGATTCTCTGAAGTCTTTGGCATTATGTACATGACCGTACAGATGATATCAAGTTGACATCAATGAAAATAAAATACATTAAATATTTTAGTGCTTTGCATTTTCTTCAACTTAATATTGTCAAACATTCAATCAGTTACATGTCATCAAATAACATGTCACAAAGCAGAGAATGGAGACACAACTCATAAAGTCCAAGAAATATGAAATATCATTGAGAGAAGAAATTGAGAGAATTCCCAAGAGTGATTCAATAATTACAAAGAATTAGATACTTACAAAGTGATCAATCCTTATAAAGGAGATCAAAACCCTAAGATGGGTGAAGAAACCAAGGTTGGGTGAATAAACCAAGGTTGGGTGAAGATACCAAGGTTGCATGAATAATTAATAAAAGAATCAATTATTGCATGCCTAAAGTTTAGCTTAAGTGAAATAGAGATAAAAGGGACTTAATACTTAAATCAAATAATGATTTAATTAATAAGTGAAAGGTGACTTAATAAGTAAATCAATAATGATTTAATTAATGTGAAAATACACTTTTAACTCTAGCATTTATTTCATTTTAAATCAAAGATAAGTATTTTATGCATAAGAGTTTAAGGGTTTTAAATAATCCCTCTCAGTTACTTTCTACCTTATTTCCTAGAATTGGTATCAAAGCCTGGTCCCTTGAATGTAGATTAACATATTGAAGGAGATCTGAAGATGACAACATACAAGAAGTATGGTCCAAGATTTGAACGAACCAACTACACTTTGTGGAAGAGTCACATGATAGTCTATCTCATATGTGTTGATAAAGATCATTAGAAGGTTAAAAAGAAACCTTATGTTGCTCCTACAAACCATACTACTCCATAGGAAATCACATACACTAGAGAAAATATCAGAGAAAAGGATTCCTTATTGAGTGAATTGTTTGATGTTGAAATGACCAATCTCATGGAATTGCACACATCTAATGAGATATGAGAGATATTGAGGACCTTGCATGAAGGAGAAAAGGAAGTGAAGGTTTCCAAGTTGTATAAATTGAAGGTAAAGTATGAAGTTATGAAGATGAGTGAAGATGAAATTATTGAGAGACTAAAAAGTACATAGTGAAAATTGAGAGACCCTGCCCTTGATTTCATTCCTGCTCTATGTTACCCCACACCAGGGAATTCTTGAATCGTAGTACAAAATTTAAGTTAATCCTTTTCAAAATGAGCTACTCACAATAAGTTATGAAGATAAGCTTTTACAAGGTTTCTTTTTGTAGGTATAGTTTGGCATTCAACAAACTGGAGCAAATTAATATGGAGTGGATGATAGATTTAAGTGAGCATGGAGGATGGGATGGGTATAAATAATCCATGTGGGTGATGATTCTCTTTGACCATCTATATAGATATGATATCAAAGATTAGTTTTTGGTTTTATGACAGTTCACCTTTTATAGTTCTCCACCTACCTCTTCATTCTTCAAATGTTAAAACTGCAACAATATCAACTATTACTCTTATTTTTTTCAATAAATAAGTGCTTAGGATATTCATCATGAGCACTATTTTAAGAATCTACTTGTAAACTGTATAGTTAGGTTGATAAATGCAATTATAATGGTAACAAGTGTTAGAGAATTGTGGGTAATTGTCTTTATAGTATTATAATAAGAATATTTATTGGCTGGGTGATAAATGAGTTATGGTATATCATTTTAATGAGACTGAATAATAATTCAGGATCAAGGAATACTTCTGAGTTGTATATATCATTACTTTATTGGTCGATGCAAATAATAGTTGTCAGTTTATGTTGACTTCAAGATTTATTCGTTTGTTCCTTAGTACATTAAATATTGATAAGAAAATATTTTTAATAAAAGAGCGTTAACAATTTATTCAACAGAGAGAAATACATAGTGTAGACACCAAAAAAATGAAGACTTGGAGTTCGTATTTAACTACTAACTATTTATCTATTAATTAAATAGTTCTTTATCGTCTTAATTTTCTTATATTTTAATCTTTTTCATCACTTAATCATTTCTTAATATTAATTCAATAATTAATCTTATTTAATTAATTTCAACTTAATTAATTGGTCTTTATCAGTAAATTAAAATTTAATTTCTAAATGTTCATAGTTTAAATAATTATCAATAATTATTTAAATTAGCTAATTATTTCTTCTCAATTAAATTAATAATCCAAAATTAATTTAATTTCATTTAATTTAGAATTAACGCCGCTTTGTTCTAAAATTGAATTTTTAATTCAATTTATTTCTAAAATTCCAAAAACATTATAGAAATCAATTTTATGAGGAATTGAAAATTCTAAAAATCAAAAAGAGCTTTTAATCAATTTAAAAGAATTCCGAAAATTAAAAAAGAGCTTTAAATCAATAAAATCATTCTTTTAATCAAAAAATCAATTGCTTTTTGGAAACTGATTTTCTCCAAATTAATTTATATTATCTTCTTTCTTTTTCTCTTTGAAAATAGAATCTCTTCATCTTCACTCCATCTCTAATTATCTAGTCCGTTCAATCTGCTTTCACAGATCAATCTCAACCATCGATTAGTCTGAAATCTCTATATAAAACCTCTTCAAACCCATTTTGAAAAATCACAATTTTTTTTAGAGCACATCTATTCTGAAGGTATTTCAAGTGAATTGTGATCAATGCATATTATCAATCTGTTTTGTAATATTCTCGAATCTCCAAAGTCATAACCGTTGCCAACATCAACACTGAGCACCATCAAAACAACGTTTCAAAAGGAGAAGAGAGAAGCAGCAGAGGCTTGGATTAACTATTGGTTTGCGCATAATTTCTTATTAGACTTCCAATAGATTAAGTTTCATTTCTATTATTTGTGGGGCTTTATGTTGATTATTAGTTCGTTCTTTGTTTAGTTCGGTGCTACTAATCCTCTATTTGAGTTTGTGCAGATTTGACCCCATACATTTTGGTGAACCAGACATGAACTTATTGCCAACATATTGCTTGCAGACAACCAAAAAAAATCCCTTGGTCTAGGTCGTATGGCTGAGATTCTGTAAATTTAATTTATTTTTTGGTTTTCTTTGTTATTTCGCAATTGCAAAAAGATTTTCACAATCGACATGTTTAATATTGCAATCATTCCTAGTTATTTCACAATTGCAATTGTAATTTCACAATTGATTGCTCTATGTATTCTATAGGATTTCACAATTGCAGGAAGTTTGCCGCAATTGCAAGAAGTTTGCCACAATTAAAATTTAAAATTTTGTTGCAATTATTAGCATATGAATTTTTTTTTTTGAAATATAACATTTAAGTATAAGTGAGTCACTTATGCTTTAAGTTATATTTTAAATATATACTTTCAGAATGTTTGAGAGTGGTTTCAGATGTCTGGGAGTTAAAATATAAAATCTAGATTTTAGAGGATTTTAAAAAATTTCAGACTTAGTCAAATATTTAGGATTTAGCATGTGTTACTAACCTTGTTGTTTCAACATGTGACTTTTCAAAAAAGGAAAATACACATGTCAAAGACCCCATTATTCTAACAGTTTTCTTGCAGGAGGGGAGGGCTTGAAACATAAGACAAATCTGAAATAAAGACAAATTCATCTTCTATTGTTTCTTGTCTTTTCTGCTTGTCTAAAGCTTAGGAAAACTTCATTTTGGGGATTTTAAAAAGATCTATGTGCCTATCATACATACTTGAATTGGAGCTTAGTAACTGAACATTTGTCTTGTGTATCTAGCACACTTGTGCATCTATAGAGTGGTCCCACTGTTAACATACACTATCCTCTCCCACTGGTTCTCGTGGTCATTGGTGCAAGAGAAAAATGTTAACGCTCAATTTTTTTTAGAGGGCGACCTTTGGTGGGAAAAGAGGTACTCACCCCAAAGGATGACCCAAGCAGTAACAAGATAAAGCCAAGCTCTTCCAAACCACTATATAAAAATATGGTTGTGATTAGTGTCGCAATCAACGGGTGTATGTTCATTAGGTTAGCAAAAATATCCTTTAGTAGGCATGTGATGTGTTAAAATCCTCCATTACAAGACTTAAAACATCTTATTTTGAAAGGACTGGGAGAGCCCCCTTAATTGGGAATATCATTTGAGTATAGCCACCATAGCGAATATCCTTACTAAAACAGCCAATGTTTTTAGTTTCCAAAAAACTCTCTACTTGCTGATATGGAAGGTCAGATGACCAACTAAGATGCCCCACATACTCACAGTTCCTTGTAGAGATAGCAATTCCTTGGCAAATGGTGTCCCTTGGAATCGGAAGTTTCGTATGCCAAAGAAGTGTGTGCCATGGAGCGGAACTAGTGCTACCAAGCTTCTAAGCTATCCATGTTGAAAAAGTGTAGCTAGATTTTATCCAAGTGGGGACTCAGCAGTACTGTCATTACCAGCCATAGGGTTTTTATCCTGTCTGATCTTAATCTTGAATCTATAAAATATTGTGTCTACTGTGTTTGCTTGTGTGATCATTTTCAATGCAAAAATAACAACTTACAAAATCAAATGAGTCAAACATGTTGAATGTCTAGGGCATCCACAACAATCTATTCTAGAAAACATTTTACCTTGGTGTTCCAGACTACATTTTATCATAAAACTTCAAAACTGCAGTCAAATTTTGAAAACTGTCATAAGTTGTCGCAATTGCTAGAATTTTTTTGCAATCACCAGAGGTTTGCCTCATTTTCTTGGTTTATTGCTGCAATCAAAGGCCAAAATTTTTCTGCAATTGACCATGCATTTTGTTGCAATCGCCAAAAATTTTCCGCAATTGATTTAAAGACCTGTGCACTTGTTCTTTCAAAATGGTATGGTTTCCTCTATCAAAATACTTTATTTTATCAGTCCA
>MU224604.1:1626-23936 GCA_018584345.1 Thuja plicata
AATCGATTGATCAAATGTCTTCAAGCTTCAATCATCATTAGCAATGTGACATATGCAACAAATCATATCACAGCCATATCTTTTGCATAGCTAATCACCAAGAGCTCGATTTTCTTTCAATATTAGAGCCAATGTGTCTCGATAACTTTCAGGAACCACCTTTTGCCTCTGCCCTTGCATCATTCAAATGAAGAAAACTGTCCTTAGATTCCTTAGAAATGCCCAAGAATCATGCCTTTCAATCACCCTTCTATCTGAAAAGAGATCATCAGTAAGATCATGATATCCTTGCCGGGTTGGGACTATCACCTACCCAAATAATGACAACATTGGTAACAACCCAACTCGCTTGAACAAGATGGCAAATGGAAGGGAACCCGGCAAGGATTACCTACCTACAAGACTTAGACCTAGACACCAAACTGACTTGACATAAAAAAAAAAAATGGGTGACTTAAAATCAGGCAACATCTTGTAAACACAAGGTATGCATATTATTTTCATTGTCTATTCTTTATTTTTTATCACAGACTTGGACATTGTCTATGGATGGAAATGCTTTATTTTTTAATATTTTGTTGCTTGCCCGATCCCAGCAAATTGTTTCATGGTGATCACAACAGTACCAAAATTTGGAGAAAGAGCTATAATTATTTGTCTGATCTCAATAAATTAAGAACTATAATATGCTATATCATATTTTTGTGTTCAATACAAATTGAAAATTTATATATGATTTTGCATTGTTCAGTAATAATAATAAAACAATTTCGATAAAGCTTTTCTTTAAAGCAATGTTAACATTTAAGAGCTCATGTTAAAGGAAAGAAATATAAGGAAACCTTCATGCATTGTCATATTTTTTTCATAACACTACCATGAAATTTAGAAATAATAGTATTGGAGATTATTCTCATTACTTTTGGTCATGTACATTGCTTATCACTATTTCTATAATGATAAAACCATTGCCTTTTTCCTTCATGATTGTTACCATTGTCTTGTATTGTGACTGATTTACCATTGTCATGTTAGTATTTCATATTGTCATTTCTATTACATACCCCTTTTTACTTCTTTGGATGGTGTCCATTATATATTTGAAATGCTCTTTCCACTATTCAAGAACTTTTCTTTCATTTTATTTACCTGGGACTACTCTTTACATGTCACAATAGTTATCATATATTTATATTGTCTTTTGGCCCCTTTATAGCAGGAAACATTGTCTTTTGATCTTACAGTCCACGCAACCTTGGATTCTTAGCTACTCAATATGGTGAATCTTATCTTTATACCAAGTATTCACTCTTCAATAGTCACCCTGTCTAGTTCACTATGTGATTGTCTTGTAAAGCTAGTAATTATTGTCTTTTATTTTATGTTCCTCTTTGTATTAATGTGACCATTTGAATGATCTTCATGCTTCCCTACTAACATTAAAGAATTCACATAACACTACTTTGTTATTATTATCACCAAGCTAATCTCATAGTGTTGCTTCTAATAATTTTCCTATCTTCAACACAATGATCACTTCTATTACATTGAAAATACTATTTATTTCATGAGACTACATTGGATATTTGTAGTTCTTCAATTGTTTGTCTCAGTGATACTTTTTGGACTAGTAAAAAGAGCACATACTTCTATTTCAATAGTGGGTGCATCCTTCATGACTGATCAATGCCTTGAGAGTGTATGTCACAACCTTTAATATATTATAACTACTACTTTGAACATTCACTTCTCATTGTTGGATCTTCAAGCATGTACTAAACATTCATGACATACCTCTGTCACCATTGACAGTGACCTCTCTGCCACTATTATTTTCTACTCAAAAATTTCTTCTTGGGACTGATTTCATGATTGTGTCTTTGTAACATTCACCTTATTACTACCCTTAGGCATTTGGGTCAACATTGTCCATCAATATAGTCATGCTTACATATGTCTTCTCTCTTATTATGACTTCTTTTAGGCATACATTGCCACATTTTGATGAACATTATTCAACATTGTTTTTTGTACCTCCATGAATGCCTTCAAAAGGCATTTTGTAAGGTTTCTTAAGATTCCCAAGATATTGTCAAGGCGGGGACTAGTGATTTTGATAACCCAAACCATCCCACAACAAACAAGGCCTACTCTTCATACAACAAGCTCTTCAAGTATTGTACCAAGTATTCTATTCAGTGTTTGGGGCTACCTGAATGCTATCCACCATCATTCTCATGGAAGCTCTTTACATCAAGATGCTAGCTAATTGCTTATAAATCACTATCTAGATATCATTGCCTTCATTACCTCTGTGGCTTTCTTCCATTATTTTTGTGACCTTAGTGTTTATGTTCATTGTCATGACTGATTTTCTAATCAGATCTTTTATTTCCATCTGCTCTTCATTATGGAATTAATACTTTTATCTCTTTTGATAGTATTCCTCACACTTCTAATGACAATGTATTTTCTCTTGATTTTGATGATCCCTGACTGTTATTTGGGACAACCTTCATCTGTGTTTTGCATATCATTATTTCTATGACACTGTGTGTCTTCTAGAGAACACCTTTGACAACCTCTAGACACAAGTCATTGTATCACTTTGAACAACCATTAACCATTGAGGATCAGTCATACATTGTGAAAAAGAATCAACTCCTCATAAGAACATGAAACAGTCATGATCCCTCAAGGACAATGAACTCTAAAAAATAGGCATAGCTCTTCCTAAAATACCCATTGAAATATGAAAAACAGTGGCTGAAACTTATCAAACCTTAAAAGAACTATGAAAACCTTTGAGGAATAGTAGAAACCATTGTTCTAAACAATGAAACTTTTCTTGAAAAATGGCATCCCTCTATGAATCTGAAAACATGGATTATCCCTTGAGGATAGTAGATGCATTTATTTACATATTGAAAATGATCCCAACAAACAATGAATATCTCTGTTACAAGTCCTAATATGTTTTAAAATAGTAAGGGATTTCATTCTATAAAATAGTGAGAAAAACAATGCAGAATGGGGTGTCAATATTTATGCAACTCTACCCTCTTTCTTTGAAAGTGCTTTTCTTTTTATCCATGAAAAATCACCTCCTTTGTTAATGGTTTTCTTCTCCTTCATGAATCAATGGTGGATCCTTTCTCTCATGAGATTAATTTGTCTTTCTCATAGCAAATAATTGTTTTCCACAACTAAAATTTGATGTTCTACTACTAATTTGCGCTACTCCATAATCAAGACCTCTCTTTGATGTATGATGTTGCTTTTCCCTTAAAATTGTATTTCCATCAATCAAATCTACAACTCATACTTTCAATATGCTCTTCTAACATCTATTTCATGTTTTCCTCTTTAAAGAATACATTTTTACAATGAAATAAATCTAATGTTATCATTGAAACCCAATCCTCTCACCTTCCTTTGATCCTTTTCTCTTTTGGATCTAATGTTTATAGAAATGGATTCCTTTTCCTCTATTCTTTTGTTGCCCTCACCTTGAGGCTCGATCATAGCTTAGGGATTCTCTGCTTCTAACTCAAATTTCAACCCAAGTTCTTTTGATATTAAAATATTTGTTTGGCACATGCTTAACATATTTGATATGTAAATTTTGGGAGATATATTCATATTTTGGATATATAAGAAGATTGTATAGGTTTCTATTATTTAAAATAATTCTCTTAAAAAAATTATGCTTGAATTTTGAAATGTGAAACCTTTATTTCCAATTTTAGGCAAATGACATGATAACAGTGGTATACTATTGAGATTATAAAACTAGATACAAAACATTTTGATGAAAAGTTTATGCAATTTGGAATCCTAAATTCAGTTTTAGGTATTGATTGATAGGAGACATTTTTTTTTGGTTTGAATTCTTTCCAAATGCGTGTCTTGGAAACATGGTAAAAGTTTGGGTTAATTGGTTTAAGCCCAGACATGTTGATATTGAAAATTTATGCATTACAGTGATAAAAATTAGTTTTGCCACCATGACAAATGAATTTTGCCTATGTTATTAAAACCAGGTAAAAAACATGTGATTCTAGTTTTGGGAGGTGTGCAACTCCAAGTTCAAATTGTATGCGCACAACTTGTTCGTAGTGCTTTCTACAGGGATTTTCATAATTAATGTTGTGCTTAAAAAATGTTGATGCTAAATTCCTACAATTTTGAACTATAATTTGATGTTTTTGCTATGTAATATCAAAATTGTATAGTGCATCATGGATTACTATTTTTGTGTTTAAAAATTGCATACTTTCTTTCCATGTGTTGTTTCTTGGGTTTCACAAGTAAGTTATTGTTAAAAGAATCCTCATATATTATTGAGGTCAAATTTGTACGATATGGAACAGTGAGTTTAGATTTTAGAGATACATGTTAATAATGGTATATTTTAGGGATTTCTATTATGTTTCACAGTGTTTTGGGGAATATATACAAGTTCAGTCAGGCGTGACATCAAAATTTGAAGTTTAGAGTCTAGACATTCGTACAATGTCTGAAATTTGATATTCAATGCAACACATTGATTTAAGTATAACATCAATAATATATAGAAATTTAAAAATTTTGATTTCAATGTTCAATGGTTTCATTGTGAAAAGAGACCCAAAGGATACAAAATAAATATGAATTCAACAGCAATATAAGTTTCTTACAACTATATATTCTCATTTGACATATATTATATGCAGTCACAGTTTCTCTCATCATACTCATTGAATAATTTCTCGATCTTGTATAGTTGTACGCAATCATAGGATTGCTCATTGATGAGAATATAACTTTATATTGAGGGATATGTTTTCATTTCATACTTGCATGTTGTCATTCGATAACTATAAATTTTCTTACCGTAGTTCCATGTAGCCACACAATTTCCTTTGACAAAAAGAGTAAGAAATGTATGTTGTCATTACACTTTCATTATACTATTTTATGGCATCATTCAATAGTTGTACAATTTCATTCTATAAATTATAGTTGTATGTAGTTATACAAAAATCTTACACCTTCTTTCCTACTGTTGTATGCAATCATACATTTTTTTATTTGTACAATAGATTGTGTTATTTTGTAGTGAGATGTCTTTGGTCATAGGGGTAGTGATATTATTGTTTCAAAATAAAATTTGGGAAAGCATTAATCACCACTTTTAGCAAATTCTTTGCATTTCTTCTATTAGGGTTTTAGTTCAATGGGTTGTAGACAAATGTACAGGGAAAAGACAGAAGCCTTATCTATAAATCTTGTTAGGCCTTTTTGTTTAGCCAGACATGACATCAAAATTTAAATTTTAGAGTCTAGAAATTCATATGATGTCTAAATTTTGATATTCAATGCAACATATTGATTTAAGTATAACAACAATAAAATATAAAAGTTTCAAATTTTTGATTTCATTGCTCAATGGTTTCATTGTAAAAAGAGGCCCAAAGAATTAAAAAAAAATGAGTTCAACAACAACATAAGTTTCTTATAGATGTATATTCACATTTGACATATACTATATGCAGTCATAGTTTCTCTCATCATACTCTCATTGAATAATTGCTTGATCTTGTATAGTTGTATGCAAACATAGAATTTCTCATTGATAAAAATTCAACTTTATGTTGAGGGATATGTTTTCATTCCATACTTGTATGATGTCATTGGATATGTGTAAATTTTATTACTATAGTTCCATGCAGTCATACAATTTTCCGTTGATGAAAAGAGTAAGAAGTATATGTTGTCATTACACTTTCATTATCCTATTTTCTATGGCGGTATCCTTCTTTTCTTTATACTCCCCTTCTTTCATCCTATCTTCTAGTTTATTATCAATATCTTTGGGGTGAGTTGGGTTACTATTAGGAATCACAATATTGAACCTACTTCCCGAGAAACACAATATTAACTCATGTATTTGGAATTTTTCAAACATCTCTATTAGAAGTAGTGGTTGCCTTTGAACCAAAAGATCAACCTATTAATATCTGGTACAACCACTAGACTTATAGAATCCACTGGAGGTTGTTAAATCATGTTGCAAAACACATGAGGGACATTGGCCCATTGCCAACAATCCCCCTCCCAGCATCACTCATCATGACCTGCATGATTCAAACCTGTGACCAAGCTCTAATACGACTTTTTAGAAGTAGTGGTTGTCATTGCACCAAAAGATTGACCTGTTAATGCCTGATAAAACTATAATCACATAAAAATGGTCACCTAAACCATAGACCCCCAATCTCAAACAATTAATGAAGAAACCCTAATCTTGATAAACCCTAAGTCCTAAATCAAATAGGCAATTACCAAATTCAAACTGATCTAACCTAAATCCTAGGTTCTAATCAATCATCTTACTTGATTAATTAATTAATTAATTCCTAAAATCATAATACATTGGAAAATAAACTTTATCTTAATTATTTAATTGATATTCTAATATATTAATTAAATAAAATTACAAATTTGTCAATTAAATCCAAAAAGGAATTAAATTAATTAATAAAAACAAATATGCATTCAAAATCATTTAAATTATTAAAAATGCATATGACATCATCAAATCCAGTTCCACTCAGTTAACAGATTATCAAATTGGAAACAATCCAGTTCCACTCAGTTAACTGATTCTCCACTATTTATCATTCTGGAAACTGAAAACTGATTCTGGAAGTTTCCAAAAAGACTGATCAGTCAGTTAAGTCAATATTTCAACCAATCACATTCTTTGCACATGGATTGTGCTTCCTCAAATTGAATCTAAACCACTCTTTTCTTTCGATCTCGGCCATCGATTTGAGAGAGATTTCTATAAAAGAGAAATTTATTTCCTTCACAGGGATCCTAACTTATTCTATCATTATTATACTGCATTTTATTTTCTTTCTTTTCTTATCTATTCATCATTTAGCTTTTTTGTTTTACTTTCAAGCATGTAAATCTAATTTAGAGCATATTTCAATTTGATTTTATTAAAAAAAATCTTTCCACTAGTAGAATTGGCACCTATTTTCGACGAAAATTGGTTGAATTTTCTACCAAGATTAATTGAATGATCCACAAATGGTCTTGTCTCTATTTTTATAGTCAAAATTTTGGCACATCATTGTTAAGGTTGAATGTTCTACGCCAACCTTGGTCAAAATTGACATATGCAATTGCAAATTTTATTCATCAAACTTTTGACCAATGTTGGTCGAAATGTTTAGCCCATCTGACCAGGATGCCAAACCCACGACGCTAAATTTTGACACAGAATGGTCAATATGTAGACTAGTCTTGGTGAGGGTTTCAACCAAAGTTAGTCAAAATTTTGACAAATATGGAATGTTAAAAAAAACACCTAAAGATAAATATCCAGAGTAATCACCAACGACATCTTGGTCGGTGATTAGTCTAGATATTTATCTTCAGGTGTTACTTTGCATTAATATATATGGTCGTGTATTTTTTATGTTACTTTACTATTAGCATAATGTTTTATTAGCTTATAAGCCAGCACATATATGTAGGCATTCCATTATTTTCAAAGTGAAAATTTGCATCAACGGGAAATTATACCTAATAATAATGTTAGGGAAGATTTCCTTACCTGCAATGCCTAGTAGTGGAAACTGATGTAAGACATGGTATATCGCCACATGGGCTTTGGAATATCCTTTGGAAGCCTAAAATATCCTGATACCATCATTTGACAATGACACATTCAAAAATCACTTATGAGCAAAGACCTAGAACAAATGAAATTGATTAAATAATGAATTGTTTATAGCAGAGAAACAAAATTGTAAAAATTATACTTATGATACGTACATGTTCATTAAATGCCATAACACATGAGTGTTGAAAAACTTCTACCGTATGAAGTATTATAACCTTTGAAAAATAAATGGGAGAGTTGTATGTAATGCCCAAAATTCATAACACTAGATTGGACATTAAACAAACTATTTATTCTACTCTGAACATATCTAGTTTGCAATATTTGTTTTTCTTTCTAAAAAATGACATACTACATTAATACATAGTGTGAACCTATTTGTTATATCATTTAACTAGAATCTAAAATGATAATAACTACTTAGAACAATAAATCTTATAACGATGTTCAAATAACCAACATGACTTGCAACTGCATACCTAAATTTCTCTTTCTTGCATGTGTATCACATTTTCCTTGCCTCTCTATTTTGTGTACCTATATATATGGCTACACTAGTAGATGCATGATATAAAATTCATAGTTTATTACATACAAGATTGTACGATAAGCTACATCAATAACTTAGTTAAATCAATCATAAGGTATTTAAAACTAGTTTCATAAAGAGATGCAAAATATGTAAAATATTGGTAAGGGGTGGCAAGATCAAGGAAGAACTCAAAAGTACAAGACCTAAGGGCGAGACCTAATGCCTCGGGGGCTCATCATAGATGGTCTTGCCTACGTAACTCCCAGAGACATAGTAGTTTAGGTTTAACTTTAAAACCATTCTTTAAAGGATGGTAGAAGTGGTATCAAGCCTCTTTATCCAAAGGGTATCAATGACATTTCTCTCTTCACTCGAATCAAGGGTGCAGAAGTTACCCTACATTATTTGGGTATAGCACTCAATTTCTATACCAAATCGATGCAGGGCAACCTTATGCACCCCTTATTTGATTGAAGATAGAGGACATTGATCCCCTTTTGATAAAAAGTCTTAAAGAAAGATAGATGGTATCCTACTGTTTCTACCTGAAAAGAATTACCAAGGGAAAAAGAGACCACAATTGTACCATTGAATTTCTTCCCATCTAGGCCTTCTAACACCATATCAAATGTGTTGTATTTATAGAAGAGATAACTACCTACAACTATATTTCATAAGGCATTTAAAACTAGTTTCATAAAGAGATGCAAAATATGTAAAATATCTATAAGGGTGGCAAGATCAAGGATGAACTAAAAATTTCAAGACCTAAGGGCTAGACCTAATGCCTCGGGGGCTCATAATAGATGGACTTGCCTACGTAACTAGCAGAGACATCCTAGTTCATGTTTAACATTAAAATCGGTCTTTTAAAGGATGGTAGAAGTGGTATCAAGCTTCTTTATCCAAAGGGTATCAATGGCATTTCTCTCTTCACTGGAATCAAGGGTGTAGAATTGCTCTGCATAGTTTGGGTATAGCACTCAATTTCTATACCAAATCAATGCAGAGCAACCTTCTACACCCCTTATTCGATTGAAGATAGAGGACATTGATCCACTTTTGATAAAAAGTCTTCAAGAAAGATAGATGGTATCCTACCATTTCTACCTAAAAAGAATTACTAAGGGAAAAAGAGACCACAATTATACCATTGAATTTATGCACATTTGGGCCTTCTAACACCATATGGAATGTGTTGTGTTTATAGAAGAGATAACTACCTACAACTATATTTTATAAGGCATTTAAAACTAGTTTCGTAAAGAGATGTAAACTATGTAAAATATTGGTAAGGGGTGGTGTAACCACCTAAATTTGGTTTGTTCCAACTATGGACCCTATTTTCCCTAAGTGTGATCATACCCTCAATTATGTCCAAATGACCCTGTTACTGCTTGGCATAATTCTTCAAATCAATTTAAATGTTCTAGGTGATTTTTATCACTGAATTATATTAACTATTATAGCCATACAACTTAAATCAATTCAAACCAAAATCAAATATGGCTATAATATTTAATTATAAAGGAATTAAATAAATCCCAAAATCAATTACCTACTTGCAAAATGACCCATTCCCCTAGCCTATTTAATTTAATTAAAATGGCTATAGTCCCCTAATTATTAAAAAGCAATTTCATTGTTTAAATAATTAATTGCTATATTTCTAAATGAATTAAATAAGTTTATTTCATTTATTAATATTCCCCTAAACCCCAATCTAATCTATATCAACCACTTCTACCCTGGGTTCTAACCCTTCTCAACCCATTCACCGTTGCTAATCTAATTCTAATCCTAATTCTACCCTAACCCACCTCCTAATATTGTCACATTCCATTAAGGAATGCTTAGCAACTCAACCCACTTGAGAAAGTCCACTTTCTCAAGCTTGACTTCCTTAAGGTCCACTTTCTCAAGCCAACCTCTTACACTCTACCTTGCTTCTTTAAGGCTTTCATTAATGCCTTATTAATGAAGATGCCTTAAGCCTATGTCTCTCCCATGACTTATTAATGCCTTGGGAATTAATGGCTCTTACACCTCCATTAATGAGCCCCCTTCACTCATTAATTCACCTTGTCCCCCCCTCTCTCTCTCATTCTTCTATAAATAGAAGCCATTTTTGAGAGTAAAGGAGTCTTCACCCTAGATTGTAAATGCATTGTTATGCTACTAGATTAATATTAGAATCATATTTCACTTATTATTTCATGCTTGTGCATTGTTAAATATTCACATGCTTAGAGCTAGAGTGCTTGTTTATCATCTTTTTAGCTTGTTTTTAACTAAAAATCCTTCATGCTAGGTTGTATTCGTCACTGATTGTAGCATATTCTGAGGGCTTATATGTTACTAATCACACTCTTCCTAGTTAGTAGGCAATAGGTTGATATTAGGTGGTTTTACATGTTTGTCTAACCATTTTGAACTAATGAAATGACTTATTGAGTGTTTCTGTCTTTCTTAACAGGTCCCCAAATACACACGCACATTTCTGGCACCCACTGTGGGGCCCAATTTTCAACTTAACCTCATTTTCTAACACTTTTTTTCCAATTTGCATGCTCCAAATTTGGACACAAAATAATTTTTAATCTTTCAGGATTGCATCCCAGATACGCCATCACACCGCAGAAAAGTTGGATCGCATATGGGATTTCTCAGGTCGTATCTGGTTTAGGCTCACATATGGTCAACAAGGGATCGTATTCGGTGAATAAGCTCGCATATGGTATACTGTGTCGTATTTAGTAAAATTTCAAGATCACATCTGGTTAAAAAGTTTGAGCATCTCGTTTGCCTAACCCTTAACATTCTAACAAGTGGTGTTTGTGGTATTTTGTAGCTTAACAAGTGATTGCAGGTTATTTTTGGAGGTTTTCATGGATTTGAAGTAAATAGATACTAACATGGTTTTACAATTTTTCGACCCCCATCTTGAATTTTATTTCCTTGCTTTCCAAATTTAAAACCATTTCTCCACTTGCTAAAACAACTAGATAATATGCTCTTTTCCTCTTAAGGAAAATCAGAAAGTCGGACATTGTCTTATCATTTGTGATGAAATTGGGAGTAAATGAACAAGCAAACAAATCACTTAATTCTTTTTGGATAGTAACTGAACAAAACAAAGCACTAAATATGTGGGATTAATTGAACAAGTTCAATCATATAATTTTATTTTGGAAATCAGAAATTGAACAATACAAATCATTAAATCATTGTGGTAATTGAACAAGGCAAAATTTCCCTTTCAAGCATCTTGTTTTCTTTTAAAATAGGAACAAATTAAATCAAGCTCAACATACCTTGAGGGAATGAATTTTGTTTTAAGTGCTTTGGGAGAAAACGGCATGGACTAGGAGAGTATGCTCTTCTTCTTTTTAAGAATCATAAATCTAGAAATCCTAAGCTTGCCAATCCTAGTTACATATCATTTAAACAGTAGAGGGCCTGCCAGTTGAGGAAAAAATCTCTCGGGACAGGTCTTACGCCGACCCTTCCAACTCACTATAAATAATTGCTTCCTCATAGGCCAAAGCCTTAGAAGATGGAACTGGTTTTGTTCTTGGAATTTCGACATCATTCCTTGAACATATCAGGGTATATATAGAGCGGAGCCACTTGAATCTTACTTGCGAGACTATATATTCAGGTACTCATAGGGCTATACGCCTCAATTTTTCCTTGTGCAATTCTATGGGGGACAGTTTCAAATGGATTGCCCAATAATCTACAACAACTTCAACTAAAAAAATACTCGATTCATCCCCAAAAGGGTGATAATCTTTGTGCAAGGCAAAAAGTAATTGCCCCAAGACACTCGTCATATTGTACCCTCACTTGCATTTGGAGTCGGCTAATACAACATCATAACTGGAGCCATTGTGTGCTTGGTGATGGTTGTATTCTGATTAGTATTTGAGTGTGTACCTAAGTCAACGAGCAAATATTTTCATCCTCTACCTAGAAAATATGACAAAGTGAGTGTTTGTTTCACCCCTTAACAAAGAAAAATTGTTTAACGTGTCCAAAAGCTCATTAAAAAGATAAGCTCCTCAAAAAAATCAACAAATTTCAAACCCTAGAGTACAAGTGTTTTTCACACCTTACAACACCTCTTAACAAAATCTAGAAACAAACACCTTCATGCACTTCGAAAATGAACTTTTCAAAACTGACCCAAATTGACAAAGACATCATAAAATCGTATCCTATTTTTCCCAAGTCGCATCTGGTATTTAGGATCATATTTGGTATTTAGGATCGTATTTGGTCAGCAAGAAGTTGTATCCAGATTCTAGGATCATATTTGGTAGCATCAGAGGCTCGTATTTGGGAGCTCGCATTCAGGATAGTGGGCATTTGTAGTAGTTTTTCTTAGGAAGTCTCAATTGCTTAGGATACCCTTTTTTCTCTTTAGCTGGTTCCTGTTGTCTCTTCTGGTCTCCTTGTTGTTATTTCAAAACACTTTCAAAATGTCTACCTTGCATTCTTAGTCAGTCTTTCATGATTAGTTCAATACGTGTGGTCTACCCATTCTCTATCAACAACTTGGTTCCCAGCTCACTGTCAGGGCATTCTAACCCGCTGACGCTAGAATCATTTACATCCACCAACAACATATAGTTACTTCTACCTAGACGTGCCCACTTGAATGATCTAAAATCCTTACTAGCACTATTGGAAAATGTTAACAAAGTTGAGGAACAAACTTCATGGTTAACACAAGACGCAACCAGTACACAACTAAAGGATCAAAAGTGCCTCCTAAAACATCGCATTTTCACGGAGAAACTTCTCGCAGTTCCCTTTTTTATCTAGATTCACCTCTAATAGATAGCAACACTAACAAATGGAGTAAGGCCTTTGAGGGTTATAATTATGGCAGACAAGCACAATCCAAAGGCATAGAAGAGGAAGAAAGACCCAAGTTTGAACATAATCCGTTTGGATCAGACAGTGAAGAAGAGATCCCTAAAGACGAGTATGAGAAACTCAAACAAAGTAAATGGATCCACAAGCTATTGGAATGGATAATTGGTGATGATAAAGAAAAATACTTCCTCCATCTAGCATCCACAGGTGTCAAGTTACCCAAATATTATGACGTGAAAAAATTCAAAGAGAAGGAAGTACCAAAACCGATATCTATTCTCACCAAACAGCTCAATCTAATGCAAACGGAGCTCATGAACCTCAGACAAGAGAAGGAAAAACCTAAAACAAAATACTCTTTGGATGTTATTTGTCTATTTCCCTTTGATAAGAGTATCACTATGGTCCCATTTCCTCCTAATGTGGCAAGACCAATGTATGACAAGTACACAGGAGAAACTGACCCACACGACCATGTTAGAGAATTCTGTGCTCTAAGCATTGAGTACATGCACAAACCCACTTACCTCATGCGACTGTTTCCAGGAAGTCTAGGAGGTAATGCCATGGAGTGGTTTTCAAAATTGAACCCTAAGGTCAAAAATTTTGAGGAGTTGATGTAACGGTTCATTCAACATTACTCCTACAACATCCAACATGATGTCACTATGATGGATCTATGTAACACCAAACAGAAAATTGGAGAATCATTTACACACTTCCTACAAAGATGGAGGAAGATTTTTGCATGATATTCAAGTGTCATTCCCGAAATGGAGAAGATGGAAATCTTCACCAATAATCTAGTGCTTGAATTGAGCTATGCTCTACAAATGCAAGATTCTCCTAGCTTTGGTAGGATGATTAAAAATGCCCTCCGTATTGAGGAAGTCAGGGTCAAAAAGGGAGAGATCACCCTTCAAAATGAAAACAAAGGCAGTAGCTCCAACTCCAAGCCTAAATGGTGGAAGCAAAACAAAAATGTTGTTAATGACGGAGTAGTTGATGCCTCTAACATTCATTCTAAACTTGAAGCATTCAATCTCACCAATGGCATGCAAGCAAGCAAAGAGGCTAAAGTAACACCTCCCATTCCCAAGGCAAACAATGATAATACCAAGGAACAAACCTAGACTTCAAAACCCCAAAGAAAATTCACTCCTTTGGGGGAACCTCTTGAGACCGTCTTAAAAACATTGGTGGATAACAAAGTTCTTACGATTCCTGATTCTAAACCGTGGGAACCAATGGTCAAACCTAGGTGGTGGGATGATAACTCCTACTATATCTTCCACAAAAACAAGGGACACAAGACTAATAATTGTCTCAAACTTAAACATGTTATCCAAGACCTCATTGAAGGAGGTAAGATCAAGGTAGACAGACATACTACCAATGAGGAGTATACAACATTTAAAAAACCCTTTCCTAATTATAATCAAGGAGAAATGTCTAAAGGGAAGGGTAATGAGGTAAACTACACCTATTCCAAGAGCGATAATGTGATTAATATGCTCAATATTAAAACTGAACCCATCAATGTGATCACAATTAAAGGTGCGTCATCCTCCTCAAATGTTGTAACATGGAGCCAAGCACGGGTTACAATCAAGGGACCACCAAAGCCGACATCAACATCAAAGGTTCCTATTGTGACTAGTCCTAAACTAGCAACAAAACATGTGGTCACTATCCCCGGAGCAAAATATGACTTGGTAGACCAATTGCAATGAACCGCTGCCAAAATTTCCATCTTCGAGTTGCTCAAGATATCCATTGTGCATAGAGAAATCCTAGAACAAGCTCTACATGCTGCTAATGTTCCAAAGGATATCAATATAGAAAAATTTCAAGCGATGGTCAATCACATCTCAGCGCCACACTATCTCTCCTTTTCTGAAGAGGATGACAATTCATTGACCCATCCACACAATCAACCCCTCCATATCAAAGTCCTTATTCATAAATCCCATGTTAGATGCGTACTGATAGATGGAGGCACATGATTGAATATCTATACACTGGATCTTGTTAGGAGACTAGGTCTCTTAGAACAAACAATTGACACTAGAAACAAGATAATCATCAAAGCTTATGATGAGGAAGATAGATCCTCCAGGGGTCTTATTGCTCTCCCTATCAGAGTCTAACCGATTGAGAGGAATGTTATATGTCAAGTACTGGATCTACCATTGGCCTACAATATTCTACTAGGGAGACCATGGATTCATGAGATGCAAGATGTACCATCCACTTATCACCAATGCATCAAGTTCCCACATAATGGGATAGAAGTGACAATTCCTGTAGATGTCAACTACACTTGCAACAATATCAAAGTAGGTAGCATGATCCCACACAAAAAAGAGGCTATGGATGTAGCTGCTCTTGAAACTACCAAGGACATGGTCATGAAGAGTTTTGGCTAAACTTTGAAACTTGAAGAAACAGGTATGGGAGAGTACAAGCTAGACCTGACTCCTTCACTGACAGACCTTCCAGTGTCACCGAGGTCTTATGGAAAACTGTCACCAACATTCACGCCTCTAGCATTCAAAGAGCCAGAAGTACACAAGGCAACTGGAATGATAAAGGCATCCACATCTTCTTCAGATAACACAGAAGAATAGGTAGTCTTGAACTAGCTTTACAAAGGAGAACCAGTGGAATCTGAGGTCAAACATGTGAAGATATCCCCCGAGCAGTGTGGAAAGGGATATGAGTTCCTTACACAAATGGGTTACAAAGGAAAAGGACCTCTGAATGACATAGGATGCGGGATCATTGAACCTATTCCCATGGAGTTCCGCCTCAACAAAGATAAAACAAGACTGGGCTTTAATACTCAATCCAACAAACCTACTTCAAAAGAGAGTCCACCTTCTGAAACAGGGAGTGATAAAATAGATGAGGTAATATTGGAACCATGGCCTTATGAGAGATTACTACATATTGGTATGGAGGATCCTAAATATCAAGGAGAGTGTTATGTACCTAGCTTTGAGGTACCACAGGATCTTCACACTCCTTTGATAGCACAACCTCCCATTCAAGAGGTAGGAGACGCCATAGCAACAATCATTCAAGAAGAACCCCGGGTATAGAATTTACATCCTAACTGGGGGCAATTGGTCACAATTTCACATGTCCTCGATCTACCTCACTTTGATCTATAGGCAGCTAATCGAGTCCATCAAATAAACATTACTTAATATTTGAACAGATCTGATGATGATGTCACAGACTCTCATGACTATGAATGGGATCGGCTATCTATTGCCTCTGAAGATATTGGAATAGATACAATTCACATGTTTGCAACTTCCTCAGCTCCTAGTAAATGACCTAACACTCCTTTCAATGATACTGATCCTCCTGAAGCAAAAGAAGATTTCATTCCCCCGATCATTGATGGAGACACTGGTGAATACATAAGTCTATGAGAATTTCATAGGCTACAAGCAAGAAGCCTCCTTTTACAAAGGGATGATGATGAGATATCTACTGACGAGTTGCTAGAGTTTGATCCATATATGACTAACAATGAACCTTTTAATGATGATCTCACTCTTATTGATCTAAATATTGAAGAAATTAACTTAACAGATCGCGTCATGTTGGTTAATGGTCTTGATGCTAACACGATGTTGTCCTTCCCAGAATCTGACTCCCTAAAATTGGTACTTTCAAACCTAATTGATTGGACTAAAATGGATCCTACTCCTATCCTTGACTTTTCCAATGACCACTCCCTAGCTTGTTATCTATATTCTTGTAAATCTTACCCTTCTTCCACCAATGTAAGGAGCAAGAACATGTCACAGGAGGATATCAAGTTTCTTAGTCACAAACTGAAAAATAAAAAGAAAAAGCGGACTGATGGAGAAAACCACTCTGTGGTAGTATCAGATCCCAAAATAGTAAAGAAAAAAGACATATCCAATGGTGAAAACCTCTTAGATGTGCCAAAGGATGAGACTCTTAATATCCTCCCTGAACACTTTCAGGAAAGATCTTCAGTATTGATTGAACCAACACAGCCAGTAAACTTGGGCACAGTTGAAAATCCTCAAATAGTTCATCTAGCTCAATCTTTATTAGAAGAAGAAAAGGTATAGTTCATAGAGTTCCTGAAAGAGAAGAAGATCAAATTTTCATGGTCTTACATTGATATGCCAGGGCTAGATCCTAATCTCATCATGCACCACTTATCTATAGCTCCTGGGATCAACCCCGTGAAACAAAAACTTAGAAAAATGCATCCTCATGTTGCATTATTGGTGAAAGCAGAATTAGAAAAGTTGTTGAAAGCTGGATTTATTTGAGTCATTGCCTATGCAGCATGGATCTCTAATGTGGTCCCCATTTCTAAATCTGATAAATCTATCAGGATCTGTACGGACTTCAGAGACCTCAACAAAGCATGTCTGAAGGATGATTTCCCTCTACCAAATATTGACATGATCATAGACCTTATAGAAGGCTACCAAATGTATTCATTAATAGATGGATTCTCGGGCTATAATCAAATCAAGATTACCCCTAAAGATCAAGATAAAATCGCATTCACCTGCGCATGGGGAACCTTTTGCTGAAATGTCATGCCTTTCAGGTTAAAGAATGCTGGTGCAACATACCAAAGAGCCATGACAACAATATTCCATGACATGATGCACAAGAACATGGAGGACTATGTTGATGACACACTGGCTAAATCCAAAGAAAGAAGTACTCACATTGCTAACCTAAGAAAGATATTGGATCAAATGGAATAGTTCTAACTCAGGCTCAACCTAAAGAAATGTGCCTTTGGGGTCCAATCAGGCAAGCTCCTAGGATTCATAGTATCAGCAAAGGGAATCGAAGTAGATCCTGTAAAGGTAAAAGCTATTCTAGAGATGACTCCTCCACGTAATATCAGTAAAATGAGGATGCTACAAGGGAGACTCCAGTCTATCAAGAGATTCATGTCCCAACTTGCAGATAAGGCACAACCCTTTACTAAGCTACTACATAAAGGGGTTGCATTCAATTGGGATGAACACTGTGAAGCCAACTTTAGGGAATTAAAGGGGTACCTGGCTGCTCCACCTATTCTTATGGCGCCTATTCATGGAAATCCCTTACTCCTATACATTTTAGCTACAGCTACATCCCTAGGAGTATTACTAGTGCAAGAAGATCAAACAAAGAAAGAACGAGCTATCTACTACATTAGTAGGACCCTAGTCACTTATGAGCTCAATTATAGCATTATTGAAAAAGCATGCTTAGCAGTCATCTTCGCATCATAGAAATTAAGACACTACATGCTCTCACATACAATAAATCTCATTTCTAAGATTGATCCTCTAAAGTATCTTTTGAGCAGAATGACATTAACAGGATGTTTGGCAAAATGGATCCTAATTCTAAGTGAGTTTGACATTGAGTATGTCAAACGGAGAGCTATCAAAGGACAGGCACTTGTAGATCAATTGGTTGATTCACCACTCCAGGATGATGAACCTTTACTAATTTAATTTCCTAATGAAATAATCATGCATCTCACTGAACATCCATGGAAGATGTACTTTGATGGTTCATTCACTCAACAAGGATCTGGAGTAGGAGTTCTCTTCATAACTCCACAAGGATACAAGATTCCCAAATCTTACAAATTAATGTTTCCATGTATCTCAAAATATGAAGCATTGTTCAATGGCCTCAAGCTAGCCATGGAATGGAAGATCATAAAGTTACACATGTATGGTGACTCCCAACTAATTATCAATCAAATCAATGGGGAGTATCAAACAAGAAATGAAAAGTTGATGCCCTACAAGCAACTAGTTGATGATCTGAAGAAATACTTTGTCTTCATCACCTTCCAGAAGATACCAAGATCAAAGAACAAATCTGCAGATGCTATGGCTACCTTGGCATCCATGTTACAACTGGAGGAGCATCAATTCTGCTATGACTTTTTGGTGGAAGAAATATCCTATCCTACCTTTTCTAACCCTGAATACTAGGTAATATGTGCCTTAAATACCCCAGATCCATCTCGATATGCCTATATCATTGCATACCTTTCCAACTAAACCATTCCCGCCAATCTATCCAAAAATGAGAAAAGATCCCTGATTAGGAAAGCATCGTGTTATGTCCTCATAACTAACAACCTATATCAACGTAGTCTCGACGGTACACTTCTTCGGTGTTTAGAACTCGAAGACTCTGATCTAGCATTAAAAGACATCCACGAAGGAATATGTGGATCACACTCAAATAGCTTTTCATTAGCCAAGAAACTGCTCAGAGTAGGCTATTATTGGCCTACCATGGAGAAAGATGCTATTCAATTTTCAAAAGCATGTCTTAAATTCCAGACACATGGAAACCTTATTCGTGCTCCTGCCAGAGAACTGATACCTTTCATAACACATTGGCTAGTTCAGCAATGGGCCTTTGACTTGGTTGGACAAATATATCCCCTCTTCAAATGGACACAAGTTTATCATTATGGCCACTGAGTATTTCACAAAGTGGGTTGAAGCCATGCCGCTAATCAAAGCCATTGGCAAACAAGTGGCTATGTTCATTCTGAACTACATTATTTGTAGATATGGGATACCCTCTTCAATTGTGATATACAATGGGGGCCAATTTAAAAATCAAGACATTGATAACCTTTGTGAACAGTTCCATATTACTCAGCATTGCTCCTCAATCTATAATCCTCAAGGTAATGGACAATCTGAGGCATCAAACAAAAACATTCTCAAAATTCTACACAGAACTGTGAGCAAGTCCGGCAGAGACTGGCATCTACAACTGAATTCGGCACTCTGGGCCTACAGAACAAGCATCTAAACACCAACTGGAGCCACGTCATTTTCTCTAGTCTATGGCATTGAGGCATTACTACCTATTGAGGTTGAAATCCCATCTTTGTGGGTATTTTACAAGGACTAGTTACTGATGAGCAGTACCACATTGATCAAGTAAATTCTCTGGACCTCCTAGATGAGCGCAGACAATAAGCGTTTGATCACCTCAAAGTGTACCAAGCAAGGATGTCTAAAGGTTACAACAAGAAGGTCAAGCCATGCAAATTTGAAGTAGGAGATCTTGTCCTCAAGGAGAATCAACCTAACAAAGAGCAGAAAGGAAATTTTGAACCTAACTGGCTGGGGCCTTATGTTATCACTACTACTTTTGGGATTGGAGCTTATCAATTAGCTACACCTGAAGGAGATGTTCTTCCAGATCCTATCAACACTCTACATTTGAAGTGGTTCTATGCTTAACATTTAGCTAACAGAGCCTGTACAGCAAAAAGTGCTTGCAAAATACCAAAAACATTCAGAAAACTGATCTTGAAGAAATACAAAAATAGTGGAAAAGGTCCTTCAAAAGGGGTATCATTGGTAAAAACCTAGTAAACAGGCACCTTGATACTACAAAAACATTCAAAAAAAGAAAAAATAGCAAAAAATTTGAAAAAGAGAAAAGTGCCTCAATGAGCACCTGGTAAAATAGGCATCTTGGTAGCAAAAAGAAAGAAAACGATCTTGCCAAGTGGTGAAAACCTGGCAATCAGGCATCACTTGTGTTCTGCGCTCCATCTATCAATGTACTACTGATACTAGGCTTTCATAATTTTGCATGTGCTCGTACGCTGACTTCATTTTCCTACATGACTATCTTGTCCTCGCTTGGGATTTTTCTATCTTTACGTCTTAGGAATAAGTCATTATGCACTGGGGGCATCTTTGTTGGCATAGTCAGTTGTGGTTGCTAGGTTTCTCTAGGCTGGTTTGCCTCACGAACACAATGTTTCTCGATATATGCAAAACAATGTCACTTTCCAAAACAAGGGTATCCTTTCAAAAACATGGGACATGACATTTACATTCACAGCATTCCTACAAAGCCGTATTGGATCACAGACATGAACGGATTATCCTACCAATGCACAGACAAGGACCACCATATTGCTCAATTTTTTGATTGATGAGTCTCTACTATGTTTGACATAATAATAAACAAGTACTAATTAACATAGTTTGCTAATGGTTTGATTATGATTCTTTCCTGTCCTGATGATGTTTTTAATTAGGGGCATCTAAGTAATTATAAATTTTATCTGATTAATTCTCAATTGATGTTTTGTTATGTCTTCTTAGTTGCTCAATGACGTCTGCGCAAAGACAAAGAGTCGCAAGGATTGGGGGCATAATTTTTTCTTGATTTCCTGCATATAGTGATTGTTCCAAATGATCCTATAAATTTCACCTAACTAGGATGTTTATGGTAAGAGCTGCCACTATGGGTGGATAGCCACATATATCTTGATCTTTGTTATGTGTAAACTACGGTGAGGTTTGACACAATTTCCTTGTCTTTTTTCTGATCTAGATTCTCACTAAGGTATACGAATCATAATGTACCCAAGGATATGAATTTTCAAGGTCATTGCGGGTCCAATATCTTGCCTTACTCAGAATTTGGTATATTAATAGGAAGGTTACTATTTTTATTCTGGCTTCTATGCCTTGATGCCTAAGTCTATTTTTGACATTTCAATAAAATATAGTATTCATACTTTCATAATATCAGTGGGTATTAGTGATGGTTGTACTATCTAATGGTATCCATTCTGAAAAGCACCCAATGATGATAAAAATGTCACAATATTTGCTAATCAGTGACAAAGTCCTAAGAGTCTGCATATAGCTGCATTTAGAGATTGCATGATGCATTTTTGAAAGAAAAACATAAGGATTTGAGCTCAAACTCCTTTTTATTTATAATTCATCTAAAATCCAAGTTTATTACTAATACCCAGGCTTCCCGAAATCTTTGATCTATCAAGAAAAAAATCAAACTCATATTTTCAATGTGATTAACTTGGTACTTGTGTGTTTACTCTTAAACACACCCCCACTCCTTCACTTCTTCTGCTCCACTCTTTCTTGCCCTACTGCTTCCTACAAGCAATATGTTTGTTCAACTAAGGGATTTTATTCTTTTCCTTTGATTTCATTCCTGAGGGGGCAGGATCATACTATCATCAATTAAATTTTTGCTCAAAATAGCATCAAAATGACTTAGTTATCAAACAAACTAGGGGCATAACAGTTTCCTTGACTAAGTCAAAACTGTTGTGTTAGAATACTTCAAAGATAACTGAGGGGGGGGGGGTGAATTAGTTATCTGCAACTTTAA
>MU224604.1:58507-88212 GCA_018584345.1 Thuja plicata
ATTCCTATTCTTATTATTTGTTTTGTAAAATGTATTTCTTGCAAATAATGTAATTAAGTGTGAGTGTACATGTCTAGTTGGCATGTTGATGTGTCACTCCACTTGATGTGTCGGCATCTTGAATTGTATGTAAGGAGATCATGGTTGAAACAGTTATGACAAATTCCTATGACATGTAAGAGATATTTCTAGAAGATTCAATGATGGGTGAAGACATGCAAGACATGTGGCAACTGATAAAGTTGAGTATTGTACACTCTTCCACAGAAAAAAAAAATTGGGTTCCTATTTTCTCGGAGAATGTTAAAACCCTAATACGGCTATCTTTGGAAGTTGCCCTAAAAAGGAAAGCACATGATATAAGCATTTTTTAGGGTTGCAAACTCAGATAGAAAAAGAGTGTATTGTTGGTATGATCTGGTGCTACTGGATTTGTCTTTGAGTGTCGATTGTCTCCTGAAAGAACTTGCATTGCAAGTGTGTTGTAACCATTGTGTTGAAGATAATACATTGTGCAGGTTTTGGAGTGCTGGGGTTTTTTTACTGAAAGGTTTTCCTCAGGGTAAATCATTGTGTCATTATCTATTTTCTCTATGTATGGTATATGGCTGCAATATCTTTGTTAAAGTAGTTAACGAATCTAGAATTGTAAGGATTTAAAAGAATTTGCACAATACTTCCCTGTAGAGATAAGTGTAGGAAGTTGTTTCCGCACCTGAGTTTCCTTACAATCTCCCTTATCCTCCATATCATTCTTCTCTACCATCACCCTATCAACACTTTTGAGCTCATAATTTTAGTGGCCTTGGCCGATGATAGCATATCCTTTCAAAGGAGCACTATCTAAAGAGCTAGAAGCTAAAGTTCCTCCATAAATCAAAAAATACAAAAAAAAAAAAAAACAGAGAAAAGGTGCCTTGGTGAAAACCTGGTAAACATGCACCTTGGTAGCAAAAGTAAAGATAAATCAATTTGTCCTATGGTGAAAACCACTTCTTCTGGCACCTTGGATAAGTACCATGATGAAAACCTGGCAAACAGGCATCATGCATAATTCCTCCTACTTGCACTCTTCACTTGGAGGCAAGTTCCTTCCATGTCATCTTATCCATCATATCTTACATCTAGCTAGCCCGTGAGCATCCATGTTCATTTTGGTGATCTTGAAAAATTTGAACCTATCCATGAACACTGTGTATCTTGACATGCATTATCCTTTCCATCAGCCTATTCACTTTCTCTCATCCATGGTACCCTATCCTGATCATGTTATCCCATCACTATCCTATCTAATTGACCCCTTGGTCTTGATCAAAATTATAAAATAGGTTCTTATAAGTCTCTTGACATGTCCATTCTTTTGGACTAGATGCTTTTCATGACATCAGTTCATTATCCTATATGCTATCCAGTACCGCTCCATGAGCCTACATTGCTATAGTCTTTTTCCCTAGCTTGGGTAATCTTGAGGAGATTGTCCTTGAGGTTCGCATTCACCCTCTTCATCCATCATTGTTTTTACACCTCATCCATCAACTTTCTAATCCATTTGTAATGACCTCCACCTTGCTAGACATTGGGGACAAACCAATGTGATCTTGCTTGAGAACGAGTAATATCTAAAAGATATAAAAATTGGAAAATTGGAAAATGTCCTAAAAAAATTATCTTGGTGAAAATCTAGTAATAGGAGACTTGATGCATCAATCATAAAACATCAAAGAAATTTGAAAAAGAAGAAAAAAAAGGATCGCAACACAGGCATGCTTACCAGGTTTTCAATGATCACATCATCAAGCAAGACCCCATCACTTGGGGCATCTCAGCTTCATCGCATCACATCAAGTTAAGATTATCATAAATCAAAAGCAACCCAATCAATTGTCTTATATAGTGATGGATACACTCGAAACCAGACAGATCGGTCTTAGACAAGTCATTCATTTCTGAAACTAGGCACATTGATCAAATTAGCTTCATCACTTCAAATCAAGTCAATTTTTGCTAGTAGAATCTCTTCCAAGTAGGTGAAAACTTGGTAAACATGCACCTCTTATACTCAGCGCTCCATCTATCAATGCTCAGTCTTGGAAATCCTTTGCTTCAGTTTGTACATATCTTTCAGTCATTTTTGTGACACTTTGGTTCTTCTCAGAACCCTCTGGCTTGAAACCAATCCAGAGTTATAGTCTGGAGGCAATCAAACTGGCTTTCTCCCGGTAGTATGAGTCAAGTTAGTCATCACTATTTTCTACTAGGGGAATATATCCCCAATCAAATCACATCTTTGGATTACACTAGAGTCAGTAATCTTGTCATTTCTAAAGGACAACTCGCTACTGACACAACCAGATTTTTCTCAACACCACAATCAAAAGTGTTTCTTAACACTATATTTGGATACATTTGTGTTTCTTAACACACATTGTATAATGCAAACATAAAAAATAGATCGATAGAAATCATATCACACTCACAAGAACGATGGTGTTTCTCAACACCTCATACATATACACATCCAAAAACTTTGAAAACGGCTGAAGTATGTTGAACTTCTATTTGTATGTTGTTTGTTTTCATTGATTTTTGTTAATCTTTTCTTTTTTTACTACTTGTTGGCATGGTCCCGATGATCCAGCAACATCAAATAAATAGGGTGTATGTGATAAGAGCTCCTGCATTAAGGAAACAAATCCTCACATCCCTCGATCCTATTTATTTGTACGCCAAGGTGAGGTCAGAACTATCTCCTTGATTGTTATTGCTCGACTTGATTGCCCTCATGGTTACCTAGGCTTTGAATGCCTCGATACTGGTTTTCTCTTGCAACATCAACTAGAAAAAAAGTTCAGATCATCTCGGCTTTTGTGCCTCAATTCTTACGTTGGTTTCCAATTTCATTCTGATGAAAATCATATTCATATTCTTATGGTCGCAATGGCACCAATAAGGATTGTATCAACTCTGATGTTCCAAAAACGTTCGATGATGAAAATTTTCAACACTAAAGGTCCAGTGACTACACCTTAGAATGCATTCATGTTAGTCTTTCATATGCATTCGCATCTGCATGGTTTTGAAATATGCATAATATCAATATCTCTCTCCAATGTGAAGGATCTGAGACTCCAATCGATTAATCTTCATTTCTTAAAGTGATCAATTGCGCGTGAACATGACACCCTTGGCTAATTTGATTGCCCTAATTCCATTTTCAAGATCAAAATTGAAATATGAAGTTTGACTTTTTTAGTCAACTGCAGCTGACCGCTTGCACAACCAATAGAAATCTCTCATGATTTTATTCTAATCAATCCATGTATCTTACTTATGGTCAATATTGGTCACCAAGACCTATCATCAAGTACAAATCCTATCCTAACCAATTGGGACCTATTTCTAATCAGATCAGCTTCTTCTTACATCATGTTATCAATCAAATTGCTTCTCATCACTGGGGAACCTAGCCATATTTTGATTTATCTCCCAAGGGGGCAAGATTAGGATATCAACATTCCAATGATCACATCCTTAATCAAAACCCCATCGCTTGGGGCATCTTAGCTTCATTGCATCAAATCAAGTTGTGATCATCTTAAATCAAAGGCAACCTAATCAATGGTCTTATACAGTGGTGAATACACTCGAAACCAGATAAGATAGGTCTTATACAAGATATTCATTATTGAAACCAGATACATTGATCAAATTGGCTTCATCGCTTCAAATCAAGTAAATTTTCTTGCTAATCAAATCTCTTAACGGTAATCAATTTCATCGCTTCAAACCAAACTAGTTATTCGTTCAAATAAAGCAAAAGGTTTAAGATTTCTTGACTGATGTTCAGTTTCATCGCTTCAAATCAAATTGAGTATTCTATTTATATCTTTTGATCAATCTTCATCCAATCAAGCTCAAAGTGAGTCTTCTTCAAGTGAGAGAGAGATTGGCTTCATCACTTCAAATCAAGTCAATTTTCTTGCTAATCAAATCTCTTAATGGTAATCAGTTTCATCGCTTCAAATCAAACTGGTTATTCATTCAAACCAATCAAAAGGTTTAAGAGTTCTTGACAGATGTTCAATTTCATCGCTTCAAATCAAACTGAGCATTATGTTTTATATATTTTGATCTATCTTCGTCCAATAAAGCTCGGAGTTGATTCTCTCTTCTAAAGAATGGTTGCATCACTTCAAATCAAACTATTCTTGATCTCATCAATAACAAGTCTTTGAATCAATATGTTGATCGCACATCAATTCAAAGAGGGGCAAATGTAATCACATAAAAATGGTCACCTAAACCATAGACCCACAATCTCAAACAATTAATCATGAAACACTAATCTTGATAAACCCTAAGTTCTAAATCAAACAGGCAATTATCAAATTCCAACTAATCTGACCTAAACCCTAGGTCCTAATCAATCATCTTGATTAATTAATTAATTCCTGAAATCATAATACATTGGCAAATAAACTTATCTTAATTATTTAATTGATATTCTAATATATTAATTAAATTAAATTACAAATTTATCAATTAAATCCAAAAAGGAATTAAATTAATTAATAAAAACAAATATTCATTCAAAGTCATTTAAATTATTAAAAATGCATATGACATCATCAAATCTAGTTCCACTCAGTTAACTGATTCTCCACTATTTATCATTCTGGAAACATTTCAGTTAACTGAAAACTGATTCTGGAAGTTTCCAAAAAGACTGATTAGTTAGTTCAGTCAACTAAATCTTTCGACCAATCACATTCTTTGCACATGGATTGTGCTTCCTCAAATTGAATCTGAACCACTCTTTTCTTTCGATCTCGACCGTCGATTTGAGAGAGATTTCTATAAAAGAGAAATTCATTTCCTTCACAGGGATCCTAACTTCTATCGTCATTATACTGCATTTTCTTTTCTTTATTTTCTTAGCTATTAATCATTTAGCCTTGTTGTTTTACTTTCAAGCATGTAAATCTAATTTAGAGAATATTTCAATTTGGTGTTATTAAAATGAATCTTTCACATTTCAATTTAGTACTCTAAAAATCATCTAAATTAGTTTGGATTAACAACAATCTGCATCTTGCATTTATCATTTTAGATTAATCATCTAGATTAAATCCTTCATTTAGAACATGTGTAGTCACTGAGTTTGCAATGACTTGAGAGCAAACTCATACTCCTGCCTACTGGAAGGCAATGAACCGATGTCAGTTAGCCTTGGGCATTTCATTATTTTGATTTGTTATTTTCTAACCCACTAACCACTTAATGGATCACGGAAGTGTGTGTGTTTGTTGTGCAGCTTGCAGGTACCCCAAAATCACGTATACAACAACCAATAGACTTGTATAATCCACATAAGGTTGTTAAACCATGTCGTGAATCCTGCGAGAGGCGTTGGCCCATTGCCAACAATTTCTCAAATGGACAAACTTGGTATAGTTTTGGTCGTACAAACTAGTGTTTACATACTCCAAACTATGAATCCATCTTCCAAACTTGGATTTCAAAGTTATGGATGTGGGGAGAACAAATTTTATAGCCATGTTCATACAAATTCTGGAAAAAAAATAAATGCAATTTTTGTTGAGTAACCTTATCAACCCCAAGAATGGTTCCAAAGGAATTGGCTATTGCCCTGTGAATGTTGTTATTCCAAAACTCAAGAGGAAGACCTTAGAGTCTAACCCAAGTGGGTGCAACTGAACTTAGGTCTTCCATAGGGTCAAATATTGGTTTCCAATTACAGAGAGATAGGAAATTATTTACTCCCTCATCAAAATCCCATGACCCCCCATAAGAACCCCAATCATATCTTCATGATTAATAAAACTATTAAGAAGCAAACTATATTCCATAGATGAAATGGTAGCACTATCTTTGAGCTTCCACACCGCATCTGCCCATCTTCTAACTTGATCAACATTAGGGTAAAAAGAAAGGAATTTACCTATTGGAGATAACCTATGTTCCTCTACCATTTCATCCATGAGTTCTTCTAGGATGATCACTTATGAGCCTTCACACAAGGAAGCCATTGAGACTTCTTTACCATATTTTGAGTCTTTCCACTTTGGGGATTCATCTCCCACCAATTTTTCCACAAATGAAGTAGGGTCTTCATTTTTTAAAATGAATTTAAACTTAGAGGCAACGAGGGAGAAAGAAACTCGCTTGAAGGGGGATCCTTTTTCAAGACTATTTCCTTGAACTACAAATATTAGGAATGTCATTTTTGGGTGGAGAGGCCTCTTGTGGCCCCTGCCTAACATGCACATCAGAGTGACAGATATTTGAAAAACCAAAGGGCAAGAAGTTGCAGAGTGAATATTATGAGAAATATTTTTTTTTGAAACATGTTTTTCTCACATATTATCAATGCTATTGATGTTATTGTTATAATTATGTATTTTTCTCATTTTTCAATATTTCACAATGCTTGTCTATCAAGATCTATTTTATTTAGCATATTTATTTAAATTAATTCTATGATTTTCTCATGATGTGGCCTAGACATGATTTCTCACTAGTGTTTGATTGACTGATAGGTTATTGAGGCATTGAGTAGTTTAGAGGTTATTGAAGTCAAATCATTGATATGTTTCCTTCACCCATCTCTATCATTCGACCCACACATATATAGTTATTCACATTATAATCAAACTCAAAATGAACAAATTCTAATTGATGGAAGATTTTTTAATCAAAATAGGATAAATTTTCAAAAAAAACATAAGTTATAATTTGTTACTTTGTCCCTCTTTCAAACATAACCAATGAAAAATATTTAATTTGATGTGGCAAAATCTTAGCAATTTCTTTTACTATCTAAATATGTTGGAAATAATGGGAAGTATGTACTGAGAGGGGAGGGGTGAATCAGTACCTCTAAAACTTTTAGTTAATTAACCTTTAACCTTATGTAATCAAATCTTTGCTTTACCGATCATATTTGATGTTCTTTATTTATGCATGTGATATCAATTCATAAATTGAATAAACATGTAAACATTCATAGAAGCATTCATGAAATGTATAGACACATAACACAAGATATGGTAACGCAGAAAACCCATGTTAGAAGGTAAAAAATGTTGTGGGGATGGCACCCACAAAAACTTCACTATCTACAAATTGGAATGGGTCGGTTAAGGCTTACAATTTGATCACTTCTGATGATCTACCTTGTTAGGAGTATTATGTGGAGACTAGTTAAGGTCTACCATGTTAAGAGATTTATCAACACTGTTTAGTGTGCCCTCAATTAAGAGATTTACAAAGGATTGTTAAATCCGCCTTTCTTGAAAGGATTTCTTCTATTTTCTATTCTTGTTAGAATGTAGGAAAAAATACTCATTGACCAGAGTGTATGTAGTCTTCAATTGCTGATTACAAATCCATTAAAATCACATGTACAAAGTATCACCTAATGTGATTGATTAATACCTATGTTGCTCAGTAGCCTTGATTCTTGGTTCTTGATAACCAAATTCATCTTTTGCTGCTCTGCTTCTTGAAACTCTTAGTTTGATCCATAGATGTGCTCATTGGCTACTATCATTCTCACATCTGTAAACAAATAATTATTACACATCTATTTATACAATAGATTTGAACTTTTTAGTTTCACGTATTACAAACATAACTCTATGATCAAAGGTTTACAACTTGACCTTGATCTCCTAGTTTGCATGTTTTTAATCAGTTAGAATGATTAAAACAATTACAATTATCTTTTTTGTCCCTCAAGAACTGGTTTAAAATCAAATCATAACTCTAAATATAAAACATAAGTGTTTTATCTAACGTGGAAGTCAGATCCACATTTCTCGGGATATAATTGATGCTCAGTTTGAACGAAAAGTCTGTCGATCAGGTTTCCTTGCTCTGTCAGGTTCCTCTCTTGTATGCTCTTTCAGTTTGCATTGTGTTTTCGGGTTCCTCTGTCGGTTTACTCCTACTGGGTTCCATTGTTACCTTTTTTCAGTTTGCACTTGTAAGTTGTGTCTTTAGTTTACACAGTAGACTGTTATATCGGGTTGTCCTAAAACCTGTCTTTTAGTGTAGTCATTACCGATGGTTTTCCTTTTGCATACTAATGGAAGAATATATGTCATCAATCTCCCCCTTTGACATTAGTATCAAAAACTGATATGTACAAAAGACTAAAAATGTTTATAGTTTGTACACCACGTATATTACTTAGTCATTTCATGACTCCCCCTATGTACATGTACACTTTCCTATATACTATATTCCCTTTTTACCTTATCTGAATATCATCATTTTCCCTTTTGTATTATACATCATTTTCCCCTTTTTACTATATGCTCTATACATATCATTTTCCCCATTTTTTGATAGTAAGGGCAAAGGTGTATACTTACAAATTATCAAAAATATGGGAATGAGAATTCTTCATATCCTCCGTCATCTTTTCCCATTTCTCCTATAGATTCTCAAGAGCCATTGTCTCTAGTGTAATCTTGGCATGCATATCATAGATATTGTCTGCTACTGACATCTCAGGGGTGACAATTAACTTTCTTGCCGAAGTAATGTGTTGTTGCAGATGTGTGAGGTTCGGTAATAGTTGAGCCTGTAGCTCGGTAACCTCTTCTCTAAACTATGATTTTTCTTCCCCAAATTTCTTGTCTTAACCTTTTGATTTCTATTATATTCTCATAATGGAATTTGATTGCATTGTCATCTGTGGTTAGACTTTTAGTACTTGCATTTAGATCGGAATCGATCTTTGCAATCTTATCACTATTATCCTTAGTGAATTTCTCCAAAGTGCATAACTTATGAATTAAGGAAATAGCTTCAGTAATGATTGGATCTAATTCATTTGTTAGTTTTCAAAGCTTTACCTTATTTTCTACCACTTCTTGGATGATCTTTTCTGTCAATTTGTATTGGAACTTTTGTTCTTCTTGTTTTTCAATAACCTTTTATGCATCTACATTTTGAGTTATGATGGCATCGGTGAGAACAGAAAATTGATCTAGAATGGGGGCATTGTGATCAACATTAATGTCAGGAACTATTTGGCTTAAGATGTCTCTTATGGTTTCTAGTACTAGAGAATCTTTGTGTTCTTTTCTAATCTTTTCCTACATTGCTTTCTTTTGACATATCTCTCCATATTCTATAAGAGATTCATAATCCAATATGGTTGGATCACACTTTGATATTTTAATGATTTCATCAAGTGTGACCTCCAACTTACTCTTCTTGGTTTTATTCTTCTTCTTTTTTGATGCACCTGTATGCAAAACCATAGCAATTTTTTCTGCTTGGTCTGATGTGATGGATGAAGGCTTATGTGGTGTTGTACATTTTTCTTGCTTCTCAGGGTTTACCTTTTGGTTGTGTGTGGATGTATCCTCATCAACCTTCTATGTATCTACAGCATCTCCTTCGGTGTCCTTACTAGTGATATCAATTGTCTTATCTTGTTCACCTTCTCTTTTTTCCCTTCATCTGTACCTTTCATTTGTGCATCTTTTTCGGTGTGATCTACATTTGTGACATTTTGTTCTCCACTGATGACTATCTTTTCAACGGTTGTATCTTTCTGTTCTTCATTACCCTTTTCTTCAGGTATGCTTGCATCCTTGTCAGGTGACTTCTCCTTCTCCAAGATAATATTTATAGTGTGTATCAATAATGGTATCTGTCCTGGTGTGTATACCTGAGCACTATCTTTTGTTGGGTCATGTTCATCAGTTTTGTTTTTCACAACAGTGACATCTTCATCTTTCTTTACTTCATCTACAGGATCTCCTCCAGCAATATCAATGATGGTATTATCGGGTCATGTTTCATCTGTAGTGTCCATATCCTTGTTACCTGTTGTGTTCAATGCTTCTTCATTTACATCTTCATCAGTTATAAGAATATGTTTTGGGCTCTGTTTAGACTGATCTTCTTTATTTGGTTGCTTATCAATAAGAGCTATTTGTGGCTTGGGACTTGTATCCTTTTTAGGGATATCAAGTATCTTTCTCCATTCAGCTTCACTCTTCATGTCTAGCTCAATAATATTTCCTTGAAGCACTTGGTAGGCTCTTAACTTTGGTGAGAACTTTTTAGAGTATTTCTTCATCATCTCTTCAATTTCTTCCATCTTAGATTCAAGTGACATGACTAAAACTAGGGTTCTTTCCCTTATTTTTTTCTCAGAACGTAGTGCAAATGTTGATGCAGAAGCATCCTGGGGTAGTTGACAATCTTGTTCAACCAAAAATATGTTTGCTTTTGTTCTTTAGTTTGTTCTCTGTTGCTCGGTTATGCTTGTTTCGGGTTAGTCTCTGCTACTCGGGTTCTGTCGCTCGGGCATGCTTGGTTCTATTGCTCAGTTTCTTCACTCGGCCATGCTTATTTCTGTTGATTGGGTTCTTCACTCAGGTATTCTTGTGAACTCTCTTTCATTCAGGTTTTTTTCCTGTTGCTCGGGTTCTTCTTTTCCCGAGGCTCTTTGTTTCTTGGTCAACCTTTGCCCAAGATGTTTATTTTGGAGTTGGATCTGGTGGCCAACTTTTGCATTTAATTTATGTGGCTTAATTGATTTGGGGTCTCTCATTAGGGTCTGTGTGGACCTAAATCTAAGTCTCTCTTATGGTTTTGAGCACCAAATTCTTTGGTGGACTCTTGTATATATTTGTTTCATTGTTCTTAGTTTTGGAAGGATTTTTTGGGGCTAGAGGAGAAAAGCGAGTAAGCTAAAGAATTATAAACTATTGCAGATAGTTGTAAGTGGGTAGACAGAGATTGTAGATTACTTGGTGGCTTGCGAGCACAAGTTCAGATCTAGTTTCTTCCACTTAGCTATAGGATAGATGGTTGGATCCTGCGAGATATTATTAAATTGTTGATGTAATTGGCCCTAACTGTGAAGGCCTTACATCCCAGCATGTTGTATGTAATTGAATTACTGAGATAATATAAAGTTGATATTGTTATATCTTGAGTTGTGTGTTATTCTGTTGTATTATTCTGGTGTTGTTTCAAGTTTGGACAGTCCATTCTTGGATCCTCCGAGCTTGACTGCATCAAGTGGTATCAGAGCAGCTGGTTCATTTCTTGTTGAGCTTAGGGTTTCCAAATATCTGGAGAGATGCCTCCAAGAATTTTGGACCCTAAGGCAATTGCAGATCTTTCTGAGGAAGTGGAAAAAAGGATAACATAAAGATTCATATTTGAGATGGCGACAATGAAGAATGAAATCATGGAAGGTATCAGAAACATTGGATTACAGAGAGGTCCTAGAATGGATGATGGCTATGAAGAAGCTGCTGAAGATTTTGAAGTGGCTGGATTTAGTGGAGATGATAGAATTGATCGGATGGCAAGATCTGGAGGAGACAGATATGGTCAATTGCAGAGATCTGGTGCTAGGTTGAGTACAAACTACATAATGGAATTTTCTAGTTTTTTAGGCACATTGAAGCCTGAGGACCTGATTGATTGGATCGGTGAGTTAGAATACTACTTTGAGCTGGAAGACATTGAAGATCCTCTTAGAGTAAATTTGGCACAAACTAAGTTGAAAGGGCATGCTTCTCTTTGGTGGAAAAAATTGCAGAGGGACCGAGAAGAAGAAGGTGAGATGAAGATCAATCAATGGAGGTTGATGGTGGAAAAGCTAAAATCTAAGTTCATTCCTACTGATTATTAACTTGAATTATTCAAGAAATTGTAGAATCTAAAACAGAAGGAGATGACTGTGGAAGATTATATCGAGGAGTTCTACAAGTTGACAATTTGGTCAGGGCATAGAGAAATTTCTAAGGAAAAGGTGGCAAGGTATTTTAATGGCCTGAATTTTAGTATCCAAGATGAGCTCGGTATGTTGAAGATTGAATCTGTGGAGGATGCGTATTAGTATGCATTGAAGGTAGAAGATAAGTTGAAAAGAAGACAGTATGGTAATTCCCAAGAAAAAGAGAAGCAAGAGCAGTCGGTAAAAGATAAACAGAAAGTTGAAGATGAACCAAAACCTGTTGAACCGAGGAGAAGAACAGGAAGAGGTATATTCAGAGGTACTTGTTACAACTATGGAGAAGAAGGACATCATTCATTTGAATGTTCCCAGGAAAATAAGATGGTCATTAATCACCGAAATGTTGTGGTGAATGAGGTTGTTGAGAATGAACCTGAGGGGGAAAATGTGAATCTTTTTCTTAGGAGAACTTTGTTGTCCTCAAAGAAAGTTGACTCTTGTCAAAGGAAGAATTTGTTCAAAACTATGTGTATGTCTGGTGGTAAATGTTGTAAGGTGATTGTTAATGGAGGAAGTATTGATAACCTAGTTGCTGAGGAAATGGTTCAGAAACTTGGTTTGAAGAGGTTGAGGCATCCTTGTCCTTATAGGATAAGTTGGTTACAAGATGGTCATGCAGTAGAGGTAAAAGAGCAATGCATGGTGAGTTTTCACATTGGCACTTATAGAGATGAAGTATTATGTGACATTGTGGAGATGAGTTCTTGTCATGTTTTACTTGGAAGACCTTGGTAGTATGATAGAGAGGCTATCCATGACTATAAAAGGAAATCCTTTACTATACTGAAGGATGGAAAGAAGTCTATTTTGATTCCTTTAAAGGATGCAGGGCTTGGTAAGAGGAATTTGAGCATTGGTGGCAGATCTGAAGTGGTTGTAGTGGATGGTGCAGACATGAGTATGTAGAGATATGAAAATAAATTAGCAAGTGCTAGTGGTAAAGGGAAGCATAAGAAGAACCGAGGAAAGAGTGTGTCGGTTGGAGACTTGGAAGACATGAACCAATTTGGGATCTAGGTGTTGAATCCCAATAGATGTTCATCCATCTTCTGAGAACGTCTTTTCCTACTTCGGGTGTCTGATGCAGGAGCATCCTGGGGTAGTTGACAATCCTGCTCAACCAAAAAGATGTTTTCTTTTGTTCTTTAGTTTTTTCTCTATTGCTCGGTAATGCTTGTTTCGGGTTAGTCTATGTTGCTTGGGTTCTATCGCTTGGGCATGTTTGGTTCTATTGCTAGGGTTCTTCTCTCGGGGATGCTTGTGTCTGTTGCTCAAGTTCTTTTCTCGGGTATGCTTGTGAAATCTATGTCACTCAGGTTTTGTTCCTGTTGCTTGGGTTCTTCTTTGCCTGAGGCTCTCTATTGCTTGGTCAACCTTTGCCCAAGATGTTTATTTCAGAGTTGGATATGGTGGCCGACTTCTGCATTTAATTTTTGTGGTTTAATTGATTTGGGGTCTCTCATTGGGATCTGTTTGGACCTAAATCTGGGTCTCTCTTATGGTTTTGAGTGTCGACTTCTTTGGTGGACTCTTGTATATATTTGTTTCATTGTTCTTAGTTTTGGAAGGAGTTTTTGGGGCTAGAGGAGAAAAGCAAGTAAGCTGAAGAATTGTAAACTATTTCAGATTGTTGTAAGTGGGTAGACAGAGATTGCAGATTGCTTGGTGGCTTGTGAGAACAAATTCAGATCTGGTTTCTTCCACTTAGATATAGGATAGATGGTTGGATCATGCGAGATCTTATTAAATTTTTTATGTAATTGGCCCTAACCGAGAAGGTCTTATAGCCCAGCATGTTGCATGTAATTGAATTACTAAGATAATATAAAGTTGATATTGTTATATCTTGAGTTGTGTGTTATTCTGCTATGTTATTCTTGTGTTGCTGCAAGTTTGGATAGTCCATTCTTGGATCCTCTGATCTTGACTGCATCAAATGTCCAGCTTGTTGACAATCTATTCATAAGCTCTTTTGGAATTGTATCTGCAAGTTGTATTGGAACATATTTGAATACACACATCATTGTGATAATTGCCTCTTCTATCTTATTATGGTCCTCAATGTCCAAAGTTAGCCAATTTTTAATCTTGCGATCATTTTTTGTACCTGATTTGATGATAGATTTACATACCTCATCAATTGTAGAAGGAAGTGTGTTCTTGATAGCTTGTATAGATTCATCCTGCTCTGTGTCCTCTATGTCTTCTTTAGTTCTGAGGAACTTTCTTCTCTTTGTTGGTGCCTTTTTCTCAGTAGAAGGCTTTCTTTTATAGTTCCTCACTTTACCTTTCTTTATCGATGAAGGACTTGCATCCTTTGCTATCTGACTCCTAGTCCTAGATGCAACAGTAGTCCTTGGTTTCTTAGCTGGTGGTGGTGGTGGTGTATCAAAATCTGTGGATTCTGACTCACTCACCTTCTCATCTTCATCGACAGGTGACTGACCCTCAGTTTCTTCTGTCTGTTCTTTTTCACCGATGGGTGTTTGATCCTCAATTTCTTATTCATTTATTGATAACCTTTTCTTCAAAGTATTAACCATTTTATCTTTCTTTCTATCAATATTTTTCACAACTAAGCCCTTTTTTATCCTTTCCTTGGCTTCTTCATAAGTTCCAAACTTGGGTTGTGATTTGCCCAATGGTTCATTGATCAATGCTTCAATGGCATTGGTTGCTTGATCTATGTTAACCTCATAGTCAAGTGGTTCTATCCATGTTGTTCTTGGTACAACTAGATTTACATAGGTGTAATCAGTGTCCACCATAAAACAAATGTCAGTCTTGTATTTTTCAACTAATTTCTCTAGAATTGTTATTCGTTTCTGCATTCTATCTTTGAATCTAGCAAAGTATTCATTCATGACTGATTCAAAATTGTCTCCTAGTGTCTTGATGAATTCACTGATCTATATGGTTACTGGTCATGTAGTGTCCCTTTTGACATTACCGATAGATGGGAATGATTCTTGGAAATAGAAAAATATGCACATAATAAGTGAACCAAACTTACATGAGTTGGACTTAGCAGTCCTGATTGCCCTCATGTTCTCATCTAATTGTCTTAGCAGAAGTTCTGAAAGATCTAACTACAGTCCCTTCTTGACAATTTTATGTGTTGTATCCACTGCTCTAGATGCAATGTTGTTCAACCAGCTAGCCTAAAAGAATCTGTAACCTAAGACATAGGCTCTAAATTTTATTTCATTATCGTTGATGGTGGATACCTTTAATCCTCTCTCATCCCATGCAGCTCCTATGTTCTTCTCAATGTCAACTTGAGGAGGGTGTTTTAGTGCCTTGGGTTTCTCGGTTATAGGATAACCGATAACAACATGTATAACATCCCTGGTTATCGATTTTGGCTCATCTAGCCACATCTTTCAGTCATGAAGTTTGCTCAGTACTAACCGAATCCATTCGATCTTGAATTCCTTTGGGAATAATAGGGCATGTGTGAGCCCTTTCACTTCAATGTGATTATGTTCTTCCTTTATTGTTACATCATCGTTGCAAAGATTCTTGTAAGATTGCTCAACTTCCAAGTCTCCTATTTCTGCAATCTTGCAATGAATATACACCCTGACATCTTCAACGAGTAAAACCCTAGCTGGTATACTGGAGAATGCACCAGTGTTGTCAGGTTGTGAAGCAACCTCGGGACATATCTTGTAATGAGGTTCTTCATAGGTGGTATTGTTGATTAGATTCACCTTTGCAATTTTTGCATTCTTGATTTTGGAGGTTCTTGAAGTTGATGCCATCATTTCATAAATTAGGGCTTTTTCCCGTAAATGAGAATAGATTTCTCATTGATTGATGTTACTTACTTCAACCTTATGTTGTTATTAGGAATCTATATGAGTGTTGTGAATAGGGTTGGAGTCACTCTATAGTCTAGTCTCTTCGTGCTCTATTTTTTCTTCGCTTCTTCACTCAAGTCGTTGTGTGAGTAATGAAACCCTTCTGTCATATATTTATAGACTTTTCCCTAAGTCATTTCATAAATTCTCAACCACTTCTTGGTGTGTGAAGAAAGAGTCATTGGGTGATACAAAAATGACATTCTCAGTGAGAACGCGATGCTTCAGGGAAGCTGTCAACTTGTTCACCGACAAATTTTAGTGTATGGCGAAGACAACATTGTCAACTCACATGATTATCGATGGATCTTGGTTTACACTAGCGACTTATCTTTTTATGTCTAACCGACGATGCTCGCTAAGTATAGAAAACTTAGCTTTGTATGTACACTGATGGTTTTTGGTATGCTTTGACTGATGAGATTTTTTTCACAAAATTGTAACAAGTAATACCATAGTGCGTCTTTAATCATGTTGCTTTGGTATTTAACTATGTGTAATGGAACTGATGCAAAATATAACTCGGTATAATACAGTTCCATACTTGTTTTTCTTAGGTGGGAGTGGTGATGTCACCAGATCCATTGGATAAGGTGTCACCATTTGCATTGCTCAGTCCAGCTTCATTAGTGTTTGTAGCTTTCCTCCACATTTTGTTTCTTATCTTCCTAAAGTCTTTAATGGTGTTTCCATTGGCAAAGGTGCTTGTCTCTGTCACTCGGTCTCTACAGTCTTTTCTTAGATGACCAACTTTATGACAGTGTAGACATGTCATTCCGGGGTTAGTCCAGCTCCTAGACTTTCTTTTCCATTGCCTCATATAGTTTGTAGCTATATGTCCAAATCTTCCACATGCTATGCAATTTGCCCATGTGTTGTAATCCTAAACATATGAGTTACCGACTCTTTTCAGTTTATAAGCAGTTTCTTGATCTTTAAGCTTCAATGCTTTCTTTTTTCTTTTTTCTGCATTCAAGAGATGTGTGTCCATGCATTTTTCAAGTAGGACAGTATTTGTCCATGTAGGTTTACTTCTTTGGTTGTTTCACCTCAGATTTACATTCATATGCTTTATGTCCTTTCTTATTACATTTATAACAAATTCCTATGAATGAAGGTGTGGATTTAGGAATACCTTTCATTTTATTGTTGCATACATTTGATGTGTGGCCAGGTTTTCCACAGTGATTGCATGACTGCTTTCTTGTTCTTGGATTTGTGTACACATTCTTTGGATCAGCTTGGTATGGTGATTCTCGATTCTCGGTATAGCCTAGTCCAGTGTTGTTGTTGACTCTTCTTTGTCCATCCAGAAAATCATCCCTCCTTTTGGTGCTTTCTTCAGCTCTCTTGATCATGTCATTGTGTTGTTGCTTAATTCTTACTTCATGCTTCAGTTTTTCATTTTCTTCTCTTAGCTCACTAATAGCTTCTATTCTTTCAATGAGTTCTATATTCATTTGGTTTGCCTCTTGACTCATAAGAATAATATGATTGGTGATCTCATGATGATGTTCTATAAGTTTTTGTATTTATGACTCTTTCTCTTGTAGCTTTTCAATAATCTTCCTCCTGTCATAACTAGCTAGTGTTCTTTCTTGCTCAGCTTGTCTAGCTTTGTTCATGACATCAATCATTCTTACCATCTGTGTCTCTTGACCGATTTGCTGAGATTTTACTTGCCTAGCCAGATGTTGATTGATTTCATTCAGACTTGTGATACTTTCTTCATATGTGTATGATGTTTTTCTAGATGTGGATTGGGATGACTCAAATAGATCAGGTATCTCCTCTTCTTAATAGTTTGTTTCATTACAGCGAGATACCATAATCTTTCTTTCATCCAGCAACTGTCTCATTTTGATTGTTACTGCTTTGTACTGCTCATAGAAGATTTGTATCTTTAGCTTATGATTCTCAATACTTGTATCAAACTTGTACTTCTCCATTGTATGATCTTTTCTCTTAAGTCTTTAAACTTTTCCAAATAAGAGATCTATCTCTGATACCAATTGTTGAAAATAATGGGAAGTATGTACTGAGAGGGGAGGGGTGAATCAGTACCTCTAAAACTTCTAGTTAATTAACCTTTAACCTTATGTCATCAAATCTTTGCTTTACCGATCGTATTTGCTATTCTTTCTTTATGCATGTGATATCAATTCATAAACTAAATAAGCATGTAAACATTCATAGAAGCATTCTTGAAATGTATAGACACATAACACAAGATATGGTAACGCAGAAAACCCATGTTAGAAGGTAAAAACTGTGATGGGGATGAGTTCCACAAAAACTTCACTGTCTATAGATTGGAAGGGGTCGGTTAAGGCTTACAATTTGATCACTTCTGATGATCTACCCTGTTAGGAGTATTATGTGGAGACTGGTTAAGGTCTACTCTGTTAAGAGCTTTAGAAACACTGTTTAGTGTGCACTCGGTTAAGAGATTTATAAAGGATTGTTAAATCCACCTTTCTTGAAAGGATTTCTTTTATTTGTTACACTTGTTAGAATGTAGACAAAAATACTCATTGACATGAGTGTATGCAATCTTCAATTTCTAATTACATATCCATTAAAACCACATGTACAAAGTATCACCTAATGTGATTGATTAATACCTTTGTTTCTCAGTAGCCTTGATTCTTGGTTTTTGATAACCAAATTCATCTTTTGCTCCTCTGCTTCTTGAAACTCTTAGTCTGATCCATAGATGTGTTCGTTGGCTACTATCATTCTCACATCCATAAACAAAGATTGATTACACATGTATTTATACAATAGATTTGACCTTTTTAGTTTCACGTATTACAAACTTAGCTCTATGATCAAAGGTTTACAACTTGACCTTGATCTCCTAGTTTGCATGTTTTTAATCAGTTAGACTAATTAAAACAATTACAATTATGTTTCTTGTCCCTCAAGAAATGGTTTAAATCAAATCAAAACTCTAAATATAAAACATAAGTGTTTTATCTGATGTGGAATTTAGATCCACATTTCTCAGGATATAATTGACTTTCAGTGACTGATGCTCGGTTTGAACTGAAAGTCTGGCGGTCGGGTTCCCTTGCTATGTCGGGTTCCTCTCTTGTCTGCTCTTTCGGTTTGCACTGTGTTGTCGGGTTCCTCTATCGGTTTACTCCTGTAGGGTTCCATTGTTACCTTTTTCAGTTTGCACTTGTAAGTTGTGTCTTCGGTTTACACTGTAGAGTGTTCTATAGGGTTGTGCTGAAACTTGTCTTTCGATGTAGTCATTACCGATGGTTTTCCTTTTGCATACTAATGGAAAAATATATGTCATCAAAATAAAGTATGGTGTTTCCTTCATATTTATATTTTTACCTTATCTATAAAAATATTTTGAATTTTTTGAAGTTGTGGCATATGTCTATGTGGAGCAACACATTTTGTGAAGATAATAGTTTTCTTAGAGAATTTGTATGTAACATTGCAAGCATGTACATACTATCAACTGCATTAAATATTTTGGGATAATGGACTAGTGAGCATATGATTTACTAGGCTCATTGGAGGAATGCATTTAATGATTGGGATGATTGTAAAATACATTCAATAGTGTTCAAAAGTTAAATTATTGGTTCATGGATTGAAGTTAAATTGGGTGTCAAGTTTGGAGAAGAAAGCAATAGCTAATTCGCATACAATATGTATCTATTTCTACCAAATGTATGTATACATAGTTATCGTACATACACCCATACTATATGCAATAATTTTAAAAAATGAAATATCAGTCTTTCAAGTAAATGAGAATCATCCTTTCTAGATAAGATTGTTGACTAACTCATAAACAACACACGAATTCAAATTATAAATTTCTTTTTCATAATTATAAATAGGGCCAGGCCTTGTGTGTATAATGGGTTTCTCATTGTGTATTGGGATGATGTCTAGAAAGTTCTTCTTCACCACTATATTTCTTCTAGGTTTCCTTTGCATCATCCCGCATGGAAAGAGATTGGATTCCAGATCATTCTAATCATGAGAGAACCGGTTCAAATCTAGGATTCCTTTGTAGCAAAGAGCATTTGGTGTGCATGGGAAGCAGCTAAACCATGGCTTTGTTGGAATGGAGGTGGCTTTCGAGATGGGTTGTCATTCAACTAGCACAACCTCTAGTGGTCTCCACTAATTCAAATGCAAGGCCTGCCACTTGCACAAATTTCAAGTCTCCATGCTTTGTGCTTTCACAAGCATAGCATTCATACCCCAAAGGACCTTTATTGCAAGTCTACTATGTCTCTCCACAATTAGGAAGATATGCAGGCTCAATTTCTAGTCTCTCTCTTTCCAGTTGAACTTTTGCATAAAATTGGCATCACTAGCCTTACTCCTTGGTGGAAGGACTGGCGAGATTTTCAGAGATACAAACCTCGACATGGATATCGCTGGATTTCACGATACTTGCCTATGGTCAAGGTTTTAAATCAGCGATGACATTTGCAATATTCACATTCTACTTGGAGGTTGCATTTTATTACAATCTAGTTTGCAATCAGAGAACCCAAAATAGCGCATTTCTCCTAGTGTATTCTTTTCCAAGGCCCCCCATTAGGGTCTCACCTTCATCATTTAGGTAGCCCAAATCCTCGTTGCCCTTTTTGTGGTCATTCTGAGTCCTTACTTCATTTGTTTTGGTTATGTCGTAGGGCTCAGAATTATTGGGTTTAGATCCATGATTTTTTTTCTTCATTTCACGTAAAACTATTTTCATGGCATATGGTTCTTCTAAGGGATAACCCTAGACTTCATTTCCCTTTTCTGCAACTTTGGCACACTTTCAAAATGGAAATTCCCTTTGCTATTTGGAAAGACAAAAATGTAGCAGTTTTTTCACACCCCTTAATTGATTTGAATGTATCCATTTTTTATAAAGCTTGCTTATGCAATAATGTGATGTTGAAGATACAGGTCCAAGCAAATAAGGTGGCCCACTTGAAATAATTATCGCTACATTGGGGAAATGTTCCCTACACGGTGGAAAGAGTTCCCCCATAATCTTATGTTTCTGGTGGTTGTTCCAATTCCCATGGTCGTCGTCGGGGTCAGAGTTCTTCCCATTGACATACTAACACTTCTCGTTCTCAGCCTCCTCACTGCCATTCACCTCATCGGCATACTGACACTTCCTGTTCTCAACCTCCTCACCGCCATTCACCTCGTCGGCATACTGACACTTCTCGTTCTTATCCTCCTCACTGCCATTCATCTCGTCATCGTTTATCGCCTCATAGTTTTGTTATTCCTCCATGTCATCGTGGGTCTTTGTCAGCATGGCCTCCAACAGCAAGTGCTACTTCACAACACTTGGGTTGGCCAACTCCGGCTGGTGACTTGATTTGGCCTTTGTCCTCTAAAGGCTTCCCTCAGTTGGCTTTGGCTATCTCCCCACGGCGAGATGACAATGAGGATAAAAGGATATTGTAGATGGTTGGACATTGCCACACCTTAAACCTGGTCACGAGCCAAGATGGGGAAATAAGGATGAACCAAACCCTCCACCTCCTTTGACTATTGCTTTGGCTACACAAGGGTGCTTTCTTTCTGGGCTAGGCCCATTTAGTTTTTGGTTGTTTATGTTTCAGGGCTACGCCCTTGTTTCTATAGATTCTAGGCTTTGCCCATGTGATTCTCGGGGAGTGACTTTTCCTCCCACTATTATTCTTTTTACTTAGTTGTTAGTTTCCAAATTAAGTTAATATAATCAGTTAGTAATTTCATTTAAAAAATACACTATATTTTTCAATCAACTCCAAAAATATTCTAAATATATCATTGCAAAATAGATTTCATATATGCAATTTGTGATTTTCTTTTTAACCTTAAAAGAAAGTATTATACAATTTAGAATTATTTTCTAACTTTAAAAATAAAAGTTTTAATTTAGATTTTTAAATTTTATATATTCACATTTAAATAAAATATTTTAAAATGACATTTTATATTAAAATAATTATATGTCTATATTTTAAATAATATTTAAAAAAAAAAAAAATAGGGTTCATCTTATAGTGTGTTGGTTAAGTGGTGGTGTGACCACCAAAATGCAAATTTCTTGTAGAATGAACTTCAACTTTGATAAACCAAAATAAGAAAAATAATATTAAACAATATTTTTAAATAAAAATAGAACAAATAACATATATACAAAGAAAAAAATAGAAAATATCAAAATAAGAAAGAGCACTAAATACATGAACATAAATATAGTTGAAAAAGATTGCCAACATAAATACATTTAGATTGATTTACTAAGGTAGAATGATAATCATTGATCAAGTTTTAATGTAAAGATTAATTTCAATGAGTTTTATCATGATAGATAATATGATATAGATGTTAAAGGAGCCAACAATGTAGGGACCAATGATTCACAAGGGAAAACAATACTATAACCTAGAAAACAAAGACTACAAGGATCATAAATTGAAAGAAACCGTGTACACTTACAATATCACAAATTGAAAGAAACGAGATACTTTACAATAAAAACATTGATAAAGATTCAAAGATCATAAATATATTTTTGACACTATTTCGATAACCTTTTTCACTAAGCGTGTCTTATATTTGTAAAGAAAAATACCTTAGAATAATATTTCTAAGAATTCAAATAACCTATTTAAAAATAGATACTAATAAGAGGAAAAGTAACATTGATTTTGGCATATTCAACAGTATGCTCATCTTAGTTCACAGCCACTTGAAATTACAAACTTAATATAAATTGAAGAATTTTAATAATCTTTATCAACTCAATATAAATCTAAGGATGTGTCATAAATTTTCGACGAGAAGTAAAACAAATCATAAATGTTTTGTTGTATCAAATAAAAGTTTTTTTTATTATTGTTGTTTGAAGAAGGGAATAATGTATAATAAAATATAATTTATAATCTATTAAAAGAGGGTCTATAAGTTATTTAAATAAATAAATAAAAATATAACACATGATATATTTTATAAATATGCTCACATTATTGAAAATATTATTAGTGAACTTGCATCTAATTATGATAAAAATATATTTAACTAATTTCAAGCCATGTCCATAAGAAATTTGAATTTGATGTGAATGAATATGTATTTGAGGGTCAAATGATATAGATGGATGAAATGAACTTTATCAATCACACATCTTTAATGGTCTACAAATAACCCAATGCCTAAATAGAGATGGATATAATCCATGCATGGTTAAATAACTTTATGTTCACAATACCAAATAGTTGAGTTGATTTTTGTTGGTAAAATTTATTCTTTACAAGTCATTTATGATATACAAAGATATACTAGACATGATGATAATATAATTATATCAAATTAAGTTTTATTCAATTATGATCTTTGGCATGTGAAAAACATGACTATCCTCGATGACATTAAAAATCAAAGTGGTTATGGAGATGATAATGTTTAATCTATTCAACAAAGCACAACAAAATCTAAATGAGAAATCATCTATGGAACACAACATGAAAAATTAAATGGAAGTAACTAGAATAGATAGGGTGGGTAGAAGATATTGTAATATATAGAATACTAAATATGAAGGAGAATATTACATGAATAAAGCGATAATTCACAAGTATATAAAAATAATAGGTTGTCCATGCTAGATGATAAAACATCAAGTATGTCATTTGAAACCTTAGGTGTTAAAGAACATAAGTGCTTGATATAATCATCACACACTATCACTAAGGTCATTTTTTTTAATATAAGAAACTAGGAATAGAAAAAATCATATCTAATTTATTCATTCACTAAGCTCTTCAAAATGAATAATCACCATAATGTTGTCCCCATCTATTTTTTGTACCAACTAGAGTTGTAACATTCAATATCCATGTATTGCACCAATTGGAGTTGTAACATTCAATATTCCATGCGATAATAATTTATTACTTCAAGTCTCAATCACGTCTTTTTGCTAAAATAGAAGAAATAATATATGAAAATTTTGAAGAAGAGATTTATCATATAAAATATATGTTGATTGATGAAATTAAATTCATTATAATATATTAGTATACAACCTAAGCTCACATCTTCATCAAAGACTTTCAAAAAAAGTAAACATGAGTTTTAGAGAACATTTGGGCCAATTACCACTTGTGAGTGAGAAAATACATAAAATAATAATAGGTGTACAAAACTATTATAGAAATAATTCAAAGTATTTTTTCACTTTAGATTTAAGTATTCAAATTAGAAGTCGAAAGTGAGGACCAACAAAATTTTCTTATACTCCTCATAAATCTTAGATATGTATATCTAAGAATTAATGATAATGAATTATTAATGAGAAAATTTTATTTATTGCAATTATATCGATCCACTAAAGAACAATTTAATATTTGTATTCATGTATTTATATAGATGATAATGTTAGAGTAAAAAGTTATTCCATTTATTGATTAAATCATTCTTATTTAATTATTAAGTCACTTATTATCTCTAGTTCACTTAAGCTAAACTTTAGGCATATAATAATTAATTCTATTATATTTATTATCAAGCAACCTAGAGTTTTCCTTTTTAGGGTTTTGATCACCTTTTATAAAGTTGGATCTCTTTGTATTTGATAATTAATTCTGATTCATCTTGATTCATCTTGTATTTTGTATTCTATTATTGAATCAATTGAGGATGTTTCATCTTTCACATATATGTTGTTTCTGGCCTCCATAGCTTTTGCTTCTCTCTTTCTATGATAGGTGTTTACATGCGGGTGATTCTTAGGAGTTGTAGGGTTGATAATTTTTCATCAACTCCAATATGGTATCAGAGCTCCAGATCTTCATGTCTCTATTCTCTTCAGGAGAGATTTGGTCTTGTTCTTCATATTTGTGTTTTTCAAGAGGTTTTATCTTTCAGATTTTTGTGGATCTGGGGGAGTTTGTTTTTGGAGCACTTTGGGCTCAAACAAACCTCACAGTTGTGCTTAAAAGACCCAAAACCCCTTATTTGCATTTAAGACACGTACGATTCAGACATAGCTGCATTCTGAGGCAAAAAAAAATTGCATGTACGACCCTATTCTAGGCATGTTTTTCAAGGGGGCAAAAAAGCGAAAAAAAATATTTAAAAAATATTTAAAAATTAAAAATTAAATTTATTTTTTCTTGGTATCTCCGCTAATTATGGCTGAAATTTTGGTAGTCCTGCCATATTTAGCGGCATCGCCAGATTTAGTGGAGCTCTGCTAGATTTAGTCAAGATTTCTTAGGGTTCTTCATGTATTGGAGCCCTCTTTGGTTTTTTGCTCGTATCTTGAGCAAACGGAGGCTTTTTTGGCCAAACAAGATATCGTCAAAAATATGGTTTTGAGCCCGATCAGATTTTATAAGTTTGGTTTCCTGATTTTACTGTTCTGCATGTGTTTTTGCAGTCAAACTCAAGGTTCTTTTTTGCACTCTAGGAGCCATATCTTGTTCATCTGGGCTCCATTTTCTAACTTTCGCACATCGTTGGAAAGCTGGTTTTGTTCTCCTTCTTCTTGTATGGGTCTTATCTACATAATATACTTTAAGTACATTTTATTCAGGTTTTTATTTTTTGCAATCTTGTGAATATCTTGGAGGTTTCAAGTCCTGGGATCATTTTCCTTGCATGGGATGACTCATTTTTAGCTGTTACTCGTGTTATTATAGCTTTTTGTCATTCCTAAGCATTTTAGACATCTATTTTTGTAGCATTTCTTTTTTGCAAATGCACTGAGATAAAGTGTCATATGTTGCATGCTTGGGATCTTAGACATTTTTGTGCTTATTTGTACTTGCACTACATTATAAAGTTCATGGCGGGTTTGATGTTTGGTTTTTTGTCATCTGCCTTTGTCAGGTGAGTGTTCCTTCCACGATATTAGCCTCATGATGTCTGTCAAGAGAGTGTTTCCTCCATGACATCATCCTTTATATGTGCTTGTACTTTTATTGCACTTTATATGTTCTTAGTTCTTCATCATGTAGTTATTCTTGGCAGTCTAGTTTAGTGTACCTGTCATGCCTCTCTCTACTCAGCATTATGGGGGGGTATCTCCTGTTGGTTCTAATGCTTCCTTGGTTCGATGGAGTGATCTATGTATTCAGTATTTGTTCCTATGTACTAGGCGGATGCAGTGGCTGGGTACCTATGCATTTCGGTGAGATGAATCATTTAACATATGGACATTTTTTCATTCCTATTTTGGAAGCATCCTTTAATATTTGATTGATCAACTCTTCAAACTTTGATTACAGTCTTCTTTATCTGATCATGTTTTATTACAGTGGAGGTTCCAGCAGTTATTTTTTGACAGTGTTTGCAGCTTCATGCTTTAGTGGTGTTCTTCATGTTCATCCTTTGTTCCTATTTTCTGGGGCATTCTCTAGTTTAGAGGCTTCTTCATTCCTTCACTAGGATTTGTCTCTTTTCGGAGCGGTTTTTCCCACTGGGTTTTCTCATTTTCTCCTCTTTACTGATATTTTTTGTACTTGGGTACCTGATCAAGCCTTGTTGTCGGGACCCATTTCCTTCTTTCAGTAGTTGTTTCTATGTTTTAGCTACTCCCTAAGTTTATCTTAAGGGGGGTGTTAGAGTAATAAGTTATTCCAGTTATTAATTAAATCATTCTGATTTAATTATTAAGTTACTTATTATCTCTAGTTCACTTAAGCTAAACTTTAGGCATATAATAATTAATTCTATTATTATTTATTATCATACAACCTAGAGTTTCCCTTTTTAGGGTTTTGATCACCTTTTATAAGGTTGGATCTCTTTGTATTTGATAATTAATTCTGATTCATCTTGATTCATCTTGTATTTTGTATTCTATTATTGAATCAATTGAGGATATTTCATCTTTCACAGATCTATTGTTTCTGGCGTCCATAGCTTTTGCTTCTCTCTTTCTGTGATAGGTGTTTGCATGCAGGTGATTCTTGGGAGTTGTAGGGTTGATATTTTTTCATCAACTCCAATAGGTAATGTCTATAATTAAAGCATAAGTAAACAACAAGGCTGAAAATAATGATTATATGTAGTATTAAATTAAAGAGGAGAGTACCACTCTATTAAGAATTTTAAAAAATAGTTTAATACAAAATTATTAATTACTAAGGGCTCAAGATTGTTGTTGACTTTAAATTTATGGATAGAAGTAAGTCTTGTAAACGAATCTCTATGTATTTGAAGTATAAGATACAAACCTAGAGTCTTGCACCAAAACTATTAACTTATAATATGATCAATTTTAAAATTTACTATGGAATACCATTTGAAGACACATCTACACATGATTCTAGATATACTAATACAAATATGAAACTCATGACATCCACCCTTATAATTATCTTGGTCATTAATAATACACAACCCACTAGGCTTGACTCTTATATAAAGAAACAATCAATATAAGATATTTAAAAAAAATGAACTTAATATTTATGGTTATTTCTCATGTAAATTCTTCAAACATACTTAAAAAATTATATTCTTTTTATATTGTTATGAAATTGTCAATTTGGTTAAACTATTTCCAACATAATTCTATGAGAGAAAATCAAGCATACAATCTTATAGAGTAATCATGATGCAAACATCAAATGCATAGCATAAAATATACCTTTAGAAAATGTTGATCTCCAAGATTTGTTGTCTATTAGTGTCACACACTTAGTCATAATCAAGGCAGGTTGGTCGGTCATCACTGTGACCGAGTCATCCCACTAAGGTTGAGACCGAGTAGTAGTTACTGCCGAGCAAGTCCGTGGTCTCCAAGTACTCAGTAGTTGCCGAGAAGAATGGTTGTCGAGTTACATAGATAGTCAGTGTCGAGTGACAATTTTGACCAAGCATCAACGTGTACATATCTCGAGTAAAACAGTTTTTAAATGTGTTTGGAATGGCACAAACACTTAGGTAAACCATTTTGGCTGACTTCTATGAATCATTTAATGATTATTCATGACATTTATGCATTAATTATGCGTTATTTATGAGATCATGGATCCCTGTGCAAGTAATGCAACCAATCAAAATTAGGGATGCGTAAACGGAAAAATGTGATAAATCTAGATCATTGATCTTGATCTGGATGCTTCATCAGATGATCTATATATGGGATGTTCAAACCCTAATCTATACATGTGCGTGGATGTGAATGTGAAGAGAAGAGATCGGGTGTGTATGCAGAGTTTTGCATATCTGAAGCATAGACCAGATAGAGTAACTGAGCAGAGCAGTAAAGAGAAGAATAGAGATATATCATATTGAGAGATCAGTTAAGAGTTGGAAAGAGGAGATCTGTTATCAGCATTTGTAGTGCAGACCAAAGGGTCAGGTACTGATACATTCTAACCAGTGAATCAGGGTAAATCTCTTAACAGAGTGGTTCTAATAGGCCTTTGTAAACCTCTTAACAGAGTGCTTACTTTGTTGTAAAATTAAGTCCTTTAACATAGTAGATTGTATAAGCTTGTAAGCTCTTAACAGGGCAGGCCCCTCACAGGGTAGATCATCAGACGTGATCAAACTTTGTAGCCCTAGCAGGCACACTTTATTACTGTAGTAGTGAAGATTTGTGGGTCTCATCGACCCACCCCAATTTTACCTTTCAAGGGTTTCTGGGTTACCAAACTAATTTGGCAGGTTTCGTCGGTAGGATTTTTGAGTGCTTCCCCTATGGTCAGCGACTTTTAGCTACAGGTTGTTTCACTATTCAAAGGCGGTTGGTTATTAGTGTAGGTCTTCTCGATGATCAACGGGGTCACTTTGGTGCCAACAAATGCAAGGATTCATCGACATAGCTCTTGTCGATAAGACAAGGCCCGAGAATTTACATTTCCATCTACATTCATCGGCCTATCTGTTTTTTCTTCTTGTTGTCAACAACTTCTAGGTGATGCCATACTACATAGGGATTTTCGCTCTATTTCTTCCAGTTGCTCCATGCTCATTTACGCCTCGAGGTGGTTCAGGGATGTTTCTTCACGCCATCAAATCATATTTCTTCTGATTTATTTATGACAGAGGATGGTTCATTCTTTAGGTTGGCAGGGTATTCATTATGGTTGTTTCTTCTGTCACTTTTGGGATCAACTTGCTTGCGGATTACATTTCCTTCTGATCTGTTCCTTTTATAACTCAACCCTAGTAGGGTTTGAACTCCAATATCTTACTCAGAGTTATGCCTACTCTTTAAAAGGCAATCTTGTCCATTTTGTAAAGGGTTCTTCTATGTTTTCACTTGTAGTAGTTATGCTCTGCAACTGTAATCATTTTTGTCTTTTATTAAAAAAATCTTTGTTTTGCCTCTTCTTACATTCAACTATTAAGTAAATTTCCTTGCCTTGTGTTGAATGAGTTCCTATCCTATCCTATCCTCATATTACATGTAATTTTATAACCTTCATGTCTGTTCTTCAATAGGATTAGACTTAAGAACAGCGTGTGAGGTTTTTATTGATATTAGGTGCAACTATAGGCAGGGAGTAACCATATTTCAATCTGGTGCATCACCTTTTCCCTTTCTGCATTTCCCTTTCAACATCTCCTTCTCCCTTTTCCTCAAAAGTAAGAGTTTTAGGTCCACCCGATTATAAAGGAAGACAGCCTTCTCCAGAGATTCAATCTCATTAATCAAGTCCCACATTGAGAGATTGTTTCCATGTTTCACAAGGTTGCCTAGGTCGTTAATCACCATCTAGGCAAGGGTGCAAACTTTTGTGTTAACAGGTACATGATACAACTGTCTATTTTGTCTTCTTGTTGTCAACGACTTCTAGGCGGTGTCATTACTACATAGGGGTTTTCGCTCTGTTCCTTCCTGCTGCTCCATGCTCATTTACGCCTCGAGGTGGTTCGGGGATGTTTCTTCATGCCATCAAATCATATTTCTTTTGATTTATTTATGACAGAGGATGGGTCATTCTTTTGGTTGGCAGGGTATTCATTATGGTTGTTTCTTCTATCACTTTTGGGATCAACTTGCTTGCGGATTACATTTCCTTCTGATCTGTTCCTTTTAT